>JABTXL010006079.1:1153348-1174743 GCA_025134845.1 Neodon shergylaensis | reverse complement strand
CTCTCTCTCTCTCTCTCTCTCTCTCTCTCTCTCTCTCTCTCTCTCTCATTTCCCTAGACTTCTTTTGCATCTGCCTCACCCTAGTGTAGGATGGCCAGGGTCTTGCTCATGTCCCATCAGCATTGTACCAAGCCAATGGCAGTTATTATGAAAGGACCACAGCCTCTTGTGTAACTGAGTTTGAATGAGTGTCAGAAGATCTTTTTTCCCTACATTCCTCCGTGAACACAATTCTTCAGGCAAAGATTTCATTTTAACAGAAATGTATAGGTGAAAGAATAGCCAAGAATAATGTAGATGTTAGAATGGTAAACCTGAAAACTATTTGTAGCACATTGAGGAGATATCATGGCTAGAAGTGAGCATGCATCTCAGAATCCTGAGAAATACAGAAAACAAATGAGAGTTAAATTCAATGGCAGAAATTTGGGTCTGAAAAATCAGAGGCAGGTTTCAGCAGCATATTTAACTATTCACTGTGTTCAAAATGGCAAGCCACAAATTCCACGCATATAGTCTCTTTCATCCCACTCAGTAACTTGATGGGCTTTTGGTAAAGCTGCTTCTTGCAGGAGGGACCCAAGTTGCACACAATCTAATGATCTTGGCCAGTTCTTAAGAGGTGAAACAGCTGCTGAGTATAGCTGTTAGAAGGAAATAGAGACAGTCAACAGTTAAGTATACAATCTCCTGGTTTCTTGTAACAGCTTGACAGCCTTCTTGTTAACATTTTAAGACCTTTATTTTGCTCATGTTCTAAGTTGTTTAAAGAAATTTTTAGTTAAAGTAAGTAAAATGAATTCTGTTCTGGAGACAGAAAAAGAGGCATGGCAGCTCATGATGAGATTTATTGCTGTGAACCTGGCACTTCTTAACTGAAGAAATAGTTTACAGCTGGTCAAATTTCATGGTAGGAAATACGCTGTTTGTAAAGAACAGAATATATAACTTTTTCACCATATGCAGGCAAGTCTATAGGAATTGCTTCTGATTAACTATTTATTATTTAATTTAAGCTTTTTTCCAGTAGGTTTTGATAACTGCAAGCATTCTTTATTTTCTCAATAAAGAAAAGAAGTTCATCATAAAATTTATCATGTTTTTGTCATGTTCTTGATGATCAGTTTCTAAAATGGAAACTTATCAAATAAAAACAGAATAAACAGAAAAATATCTTTTAGCTCATGGAGAATGACAAGAACTGTATACTGCACATATCATTCAGTTCATCAGCCATTGTTCATTTGGCACATCTCAGGAATTGCTCAGTGCTCTTGGCATACAAAAACAGACTTGGATGTAGTCAGTCATATCATTATAGTCTAGAAAGGTCAAGTGGGCCACAAAACATTGACAATGCTTCATATTTTAGAGAGTAATGTTTTCATTGAAGGAAAAGACAAACAGATATGTGAGAGGGATTCTACGGGATTAAAATGAACAGATGTTTACATTTTTAAGAAATGACCTTTGTCAGCCTCTTTGAGAAGACGCAATCTACATAAGTGATGTCTTGAAGCTCATGTGTGCTAAGTGTGATTTGAAGATATCTGAAGATGTTCCTTTTATAAGTCAGAGTGAAGTACTGAGGACAGGGGTAGGTCTATGAGGAACACACTGGGCCCAGAGCTCATCACAGGGAGAATCCACTTAGTGCGCATTTAGTGGATCATGCTAGTTATAGAGAATGCTTATGCACAGAAAAGTAAATGAGTGCAATAAGGTAGCAAACAGCAAATTGTGCTCAAGAAAGAGTCAAAGATGGTTGGCTCCTGAGAAGTACTATCCAGTCTCAAGCCTAACACTTAGCATAGTTGTACTGCCTTTCAGTTCTGTGGTAGAAAGTACCACACACAGGCTGACTGCACAGCAGAGATTTGCTTCCATGCAGTCATGCAGTTTGGCTCTTTTAAGATTGAAGACTTGGTAGAGTTGGTCTCTCTTGATACCTCCCTGGTCTATAGACGGTTGTCTAAGTGTTCTTCCAATATGAGCATATTTCCAATGTTTCCTGTATATACAAATTTCTTCTCAATAGACTATCAGGTATGTTTGCTTATGGTGTCTCCAGTGTTCCCAATTTAACTTCATCTCTTCTGTGAGTCAAATCTCAAAATACAGCACCATCCTGATGCCCTGGAGGTAAAGATATAAATACAAATTTGAAAGACCAGGGAAGAAAGTTAAGTCAGTTCATGACACTGGTTTACTTGTGGAACAAATAACCTGAGATTGGATTCCACAAGAGTTTGAGGGAGGTCATGAGTCAAAATTTTACTGATAGCTCAAGGAGTCTGAAGTTAACAGCTTGGCAAATCTGAATTGATGAGATCAGCTAATGTTAACGAGAACTAAAAATGCCCTAGATAGTTACTTGTAATTTATCAACAGCAACAGTGTGAATAGGACAAGTTCATGGATGAAGAGCAGCAACTGCAAAGAATCCAGGGTTAAGAATGAGTATACCCACAGGGTAGTATATTAGGCAAGTGACAAAATTGAGAACAAAATTGAGAAGAAGGTAAGACTGGAGCCTTTTCCCTACCGCCTCTAAAGGTAGTGTAGCACATTCTTCAGAGATGCTGAGAGTTTGGCAAAGTGTCAAAGGCTTAAAAGTGAGAGATATTTCCATCAGGAGTACCACACAGAGAGTTACACTAGACACAGGACTGAGGTAGACATACTAAAACATGTAGTAGGAGGGGCTGCTTGTTGGTTCTCGGTTGCTCAGAACCCCTAAATAACCACACAGAAACCATATTACTTAAATCACTGCTTGGCTCATTAGCTCTAACTTCTTATTGGCTAACTCTTACATATTAATTTAACCCATCTCCATTAATCTGTGTATTGACACGTGGCAGTGGCTTACTAGCAAAGTTCTGTCCAGCATCTGTGTCCAGTGGGGGCTACATGACTTCTTCCTCCTCTGCTCTTCTTTTTCCCAGCATTCACTTTAGTTTTCCCCCACCTAGATCTTTCAGCCCTGTTCTGCTATAGGCTCAAAGCAGTCCTTTATTAACCAATGATATTCATAGCATACAGAGGAGAATCCCACATCAAAAACATGGCTGATCTAGAGCAACAGAGAGATAGACTGGACAAGATGAGTCTCTATAATCCTAAGAGAAATGGGATAAATTTGCAGTTACTCATTTACAGTTTCGATACCTGCTTCCTACTCTGGCTTCTTATGGGGAGGAAAGATTCTTTGCAGTTACTTGCTATAGCAGCAACTGTTTGATTCAAGAAAATATAGCCCTTCCTTGGAGGCCAGTCTCATAGCACTGTATTCTTGTATGTTCAACCCAGAGTCTACTCACTTTATTCTCTTAGATCCATGAACAACAGAATTCCTTGACAAGTGAATTTTATGCTTAAACAAGTGGGGGTAGGTTCTATTTTCTGCAGCTAAGCACTCTAACCAATATAATGATGGTAGAACTTCACAAAGTCAGTTCAGAAAGCCAATGTCAATGACATTTTTAAATTATGTTCATAGTACTCATGTACAGGCCAAGTATCTAACTTCATGATATTTTATGTTTGATCCAGGGAAAATATGGGCCATTTTAAGGAGGAAAATGATTAAATGGGGCTGTAGCCTAAATGATATTTATGATATAAGGGAAAGAAATGTGAGAAGGTCTAGCTTTTTAAATAACTATGGAAATTTAATTGTTTTAATTTGCTGTTCTTTTTTTGAGAATAGCATACATGAGTACTGTTTTTATATCATTTCCACCCTTCTCTCCCCTTTCTGACTCTTCACATTTTTCTTACTCCCTCTTACATTCATTGCATCTTTTTCTTTATTTTTCTTATGCATCCATGAATGTAGACAACCTTTAGAGTCAATTTAGTGTTGCTCATGATATGCATGTTTGTATGTACGCATGTATGTATATATGTGTATGTACATATGTATTTAGAGCTTATTACTTAGGATTGAAAACCAGTCATGAGCCCATCCCTACTGACAACTGATTCTCACTTTATCAGAAGCAATTGATTGCTTATAGCTCTTCATCAACTGATTGGGATTTGGAAAATTTCCTACATTCTTGTTAGCATGACCACTGATGTGGTTAATATGAAGGCCTTGTTTAGGAAACAATATAGTTGATGTTTTGTTGGTACAACATCCAAGTCTTTTATGGAAGATGTTATCCTGAAGCAGCCTCTCTGATCTTCTGGCTTTTACAATATTTACACCCCTCTTCTACAATGTTCCCCAAGTCTTAGGTAGAGGGGCAGTGTTGCAGATATACCAACTGGGGTTATGCTCCCCCCATAGGCACTTATTCCCTCTATCTTGACCATTTGTAGATCACTGTAGCTGTCTCTATCTTTTGACATCAGAAGTTTCTTTGATGAGAGGTAAGAATTACAACTCTCAGATGGGCCTCAACTTCTTGAATGCATAGTCTGAAGTGTACATGTTTTTATATTTTAGATACTTTGATATTTATCATAATACATTAGATCATTCATTGACTGACTCAGTTGTTAATTCTGTAAGATACAAACAAGAAGGATTGTCAGGACCAAGAAAAAGAAGAAAAGGAAGACGCAGACCAAAAAGTCACATGCATTTGTAAGATCATCTTCAGAGTAAAAGAGTAAGTCTAGTTTACTTCTTTTATAGCAGAAATACTGTGATTCTCATTCTCTGTAAAACTCTAGGCAAGTTTCAGAGGTCAGTGGTGATGGAGGAAAATGTCACTGTGTAGAGAAGGAAAGCATGATGTCTAGTTCAGTGTCTGTGCAATAAGTATCTATATAAAATTGCCCATACTGAGAAGAGCACCGGGGAAGCATGATCCTTAAAGGACATGCATGTGGTAAGATGTTGTGAGACAATGGTTTATACCCTGTCAATTGTATTTTAATAAAATGTTGATTGGCCAGTAGCCAGGCAGGAAGTATAGGTAGGACAACCATACAGGAAGTAGAGGCAGGGCAATGAGAACAGGAGAATTCGGGGAAGAAAGACATTCCATTCTGCAGTCATTACCCAACCACAGAAGAAGCAAGATGTGACTGCCTAGCTGAATAAGGTACTGAGCCACATGGCTAACTCAGACAGGAATAATGGGCTAATATAAGTTATATGAAATAGTTAATAAGAAGCCTGAGCTAATGGGCTAATCAGTTTATAATTAACATAGACCTCTGTGATTTCTTTGGGGCTAAATAGCTGAGGGACTTAGTGGGACAGAAAATCTCAGTCAACAGTAAGAAGAACTACATCAGTGACAAAGTTGTAGCGTGTATTCTGAGAGATTACATATTGTGGCATATTTAACTATGCAAAGGTGTGTTATGTTTGCTTATGCTGTATTTGTTTAATTATGAAAAGATGTGTTGCATTTGTTTCATCTTGCCTGCCTAAGGCATTTGAATGGTCTAATAAAAAGCTTAACTGTCAACAGCTTAGGCAAGAGATGAATAGGTGGTGCTGACAGGCAGAAAAAATAAATAGAAGGAAAAATCTAGGTTTGAAAAGAGTGAGGAAAAAGAAGAGAAGGAGGAGAAGGAGAGGAACACACCTGTGGCTAGCCAGGCAGCCTTCAGTCAGCCAGACCTGAGAAGCCGTGGAAGTAAGATATACAGAAGGAAGGTAAAAAGCTCCAAAGCAGGAAAGTAGATAAAGAGAGATCAGTTAATTTAAGTTAAATTAAAGAGAACTAGCCAGAAATGAGCCTAAGCAAGACAAAGCATTTAAAATTAATAATAAGTCTTTGTGTCGGAATTAGGGAGCATGTTGGTGGCAAAAAAATAAAATAAAATAAAATAAAATAAAAGTGAGGGAAGCCTGGTATAAGCACCAAGTTCTAGAAATGCTGAGAGGTATCAGATTACAGTAAAAGTATTGTGTTTTGCTAGAATCAGTTATGACATTTCCTGGGTGCCCTGGACATTCTCACAGTATCTCATTTAGGATATAAATGATGTGAACCATCATCTCTGATGTGTCCCCGTAGAAAGGTGGAGCCGTGACCACTCTGTTGATTTAGAGGTAGTAGGAAGGATACCCACAGTCTGAAACCACCATTCCCCTACTAGCCATTTTCAATGAAGAAGGAGGTAAAAGGGTGTACTCCTCTTCCACTCATGACAAAAACAATTACGTGTCTTCTTTTCTCCCTGCTAACTCAGAAACACCCAAGAATTCACTTCTAGTCTATATTCACTCCTTAAATCTGTACAGGAAGAACAGCAATTTCCTGTGAAGCAAACTGACCAGGCAGGACCCACAACCGCCTGTGGTGCTTTGAATGAGAATGTCTCTCATAGGCACTAATGTCGGAAGGCTTGTTCCTCATTTGGCGATGCTGTTTGAACAGGTTTACAAAGTGTGGTCTTGGAGGAGAAAAATATGTCACTGGGGGTGTGTTTTGAGGTTCCTTGGCTCTGCCTCAATGCAGTTTGTTTCCAATGTTTTGAGCTGTCAGCTATTCCTGTCGCCACACTTCCCTGCTGTGGTGTGATAGGCTCTTAATAAACACATAATTTTATAAGTTGCTCTGGTCTGGTCATAGTGTTTTGTCATAGCAATGGAAAGTGACTGTCCCTTTCAGAAGACAGCTTAGCCATGGCAATGTGGTGACAAACTATTAGTCTTCAATTTTCACTGAGCTCCAGAGGCAGCCACAGCATCCATGCATGCTTCTGTTCCATATACCCAGACACCCATTTTCTTGGAAGCTCTCTTAGTTTCAAAGTGTAACAATTTATAGATGGTCTGTGAACTTAGAGCCACTTGTTAACTTCCTCCCTGAGCTTCATTGCTTCATGATAGATGTTACTAATACGTTAAAGGGGCTGAGAATTTCCAATTCTTATTGTCATTATGTATTTTCCCTCTGTTGACCTTAAAATAAGCATCGATTATGAGTTTATGAAATATAGTCTACTGATAAAGTATATGTTTGTTTTCCTTCACTCATTAGAATTCCTTTCATTAGAGAGAAAGTTCTGCTGCTATGCCTCAAATGTCACCAGCACAGACTCCTAATTTTATTATTTAAAACATGAAAAAGCCCATGAGAGGGTATCACTGCAAGTCACACAAAATACATTTTAAGTTAGTTCCCAGAGGTAGCTCTTTTTGTTTTCCCCCTTTTTCCCTTGATTTTGTTTTGAAGAAAATAAAAAAAGAGCTTTGCTTATTTATATTTCGTGGGAAAAATCATTAGCATTTTGTATTTTTGGTAGGCTTTTCTTCTTCCCTGGGAATTATTTTACATCTGAAAGGGCATTATTTCATTATTCCTCCATGAATAATGAGAAAGATTTCAGGAAATCTTTCCCTTTCAGCTCTGTTCCTGCCCCAGCCTCTTTTCCAACCCACATGTGCATAGATTACATGAATACAGGCCAAAGAGTTAGTGTGGACACTGTAGGCATTTCATTTCTGGCCTCAAAGTCACTGCGTTTGCAGAATGACAACCATTGCTGCCTATAATGGAAATGAGAGAGAGAGAGAGAGAGAGAGAGAGAGAGTCCCTGTCCTTACTCCAAAAACCAACATGGCAACTTGTATGAAAGAACATTCTTCAAGAAAGGATTGGCATTGAACCTATCAACTGGATTTACACACTCAGACTTTCAGTGACTATAAACATGGTGTGAGACTCACACTCACAAAAATAATCAAGGCTATACATACAAATCAGCTCTTACTGGATTCATTGCTTCAGGATTTTCCACGCACTCTGTGTTGGAGAGCCCAAACAAATCACTGTCACTGAGCTGAAAAATATGAGATGCCCGGGAGGCTGCTCCTCTGCCCTCGTGGGGGAGGGGCTGCAGGTAATGTATTTACAGAGTGTTTAAAATGGGATGCAAATAAGGTCCTTGCACTTCTCTCCCATTGGTGTTGTAGTCTGGATAAATCACACCCTTTGGCATTTGCACTGTTACAACAAGAACATACCATGCAGCACAAATAACCTCATTTCCATAAAACAGCCTTTTAAAATTAGAAAATGTATAATTCATTTGGGGTGGCTATTACTGCTTTTGGGAGGGATTTAGACTTGTATTTAAATGCAAATAGCAGAATGTTTTTTCTTCTTCTCCTAGTTACACATACGAAGCCAAAAAATTTAGAAACTCCGAGCTATACCATTATGTTAACTATGACTTCCAGATTATAATAACAATAAGAAATTATATGTATTTTCCCCATTAGAATTTGCAGCCGGAATTCACATTTTAAATGTGGTCCTCCATGGCCCTTGAGGGAATTTTCCCACTTTCCACATGAGGAAAGTGTGTCCCCAGCTAAGTGACCTGACCCCTCTGGTTCACACATTTAGAAAGTGCCAGAGCCAAGACTTGAACCCTGATTTGGAGGCATCTGAGGATGTAGGCAGATGGAATGCTCAACAATTGTTCCAAGGTAGGCAGGCAAAGAGTCAGCATGAGGGAAGACAGAAGGCGAAGGACAATTTTAGAACAGGCACACCATCCCTCTGACTAGGATGCACTTTTCCACCTGCTTCCCTCCATCCCCTTCATGTTCACTGTTAGATTTCAGTCTATGATGGTGGCTCACTGGCCCGACAAACTTGCCCCCTCTATTCAAGTGTATTTCAGTCTCCTTTTGGGGAGGAGGCTGCTTCTTCTATATTCATGGAGAAAGGAGAGGTCATCTCTACACCACCTTCTGAAGCTTGGGGCTCAGTTTTAGTCACAGAAACTGTAACTCCACAAGGGAGCTTTGTGCCTGGATCCTGGCTCTTTGCATCTACTGAGTTCTCATGTCATGCTTGCCACAATTTCCCACTAACCTCCTTCTTCCTTCCTCTGGCTAATTCCCACTTATTCTTCGAGTCCACACAAATGCAGGAGTCCCCTGGGAAACTTTACTAGCAGTATTTCTCCCCCAGCAACCAGTCTAGACAACAGTCCCACTTTCTCAGCCCCAATACTCAATAAAAAGCTTTATTACTGTTGTTCAAATATCCAAGGCAAAGTATTCAGCCCCAATGGGCTGGGGCTGGGAAACAAGTGTCTTCCTTGTTCAACTGTAGATCTCCAACCAGTGTCATAGAAAGAATATAAAAAGGGCTATGTTTATTGAGTACCTCTACTCATAATGTGTGAGTTTTATACAGTTATGAAAATTGTCTGAACACCAAAAAGGTTGTTGTTGTAGGGTTTTTATTTTGTCTTGTTTTGTTTGATTCTTTGAGACAGGATTTCACTATGTATCTCTGGCTATCCTAGAACTCATTGTGGACGAGAGCAGCCTTGAATTCACAGGGACCTACCCGCTTCTGCCTTCCATGGGCTGGGATTAAAGGAGTCCATCACCACGCCTCGTACCTGAATCTCAGTTTGCATCACTGAAAGATGGAACCATAACATGGCTAGAAACAGGAACATACAAACTAAGAGAGGTAATGCACCCAGGACACATAACAGGCACAGCAGTCAGGCACTGTGATGGTCATTGCTCATGTGAAGTTACTAAACACGTGCCTGGGTAGCTACGAAACACATGCCTGTTGTAGTTTGTTTCTCTGGTCTTTGGATAACAAAACTAGAAACAAACTCATTCTCATAGAAAATGTTCCCACATCCAAGCCACTACATGACACTACAACCCGACCCTAGGCACAGTCACCTTGAAAATCTTTTACAATTCTTAATTCATATTCAACTTTAACACTCTGTAACAAACTGCCTTCTCTGGGATATCTGTTGGTAAAACTGCATATAGTTTTCCAGGTACCTGGATTACTCCATAGCCTTCCTTACTGTTTGCATTTGCTAAGTGAAGAGATTGGAACACACCGATTCCAATTTCCTTACAATTCAAACTGCGGCTACTCAAGATGTGAATGGCTTTCATTGAGGGTGTAATTAGAAACACACAGCAGTGGAAACTGTATCTCCTAATGAGAATGAGGACACAGTGCAAACACTGGCTGGAATGAGATACTGTTCTCTCAAACGTCTCATCTGAAACACCAGGGGAAGGAGATTGCTGCCCACCTGATATGGGGAGTGACGTTTACTGTCACCATTGGTTTTTGCTGGTAAGGTCACAGACAGACAACATCCTGCAATGTGAGGAGCCCTCTTATGAAATGGGGAGCAATTGCACCCACAGTGTCAGAACCAGCCCCACGGAGGAGACCTACTGACTGTTCAGGAAATTCACCCCTGTAGATGATTCCTGTGAATCATCTGTGAATGGACCATGGGAACAATGGGTGCGCAAGTGAACTTACACTTAGGAGAGTTTGCAGTTAGGCAGTGCCCTGACTTTGCTGATATACTGTAAAACTCTAATTATCCTTGAAGTTCTGCACTTGGCCTATATCAAAAAGTTTCAACAGTCTCTTCTTTTAAACATTTACTTATAGAAATGTTATGTGCCCTCATTTCCTATAACCTTTTCTTCTTGTGCCCACATCAAATTCTTGGCATATCTCAAGGTTCTAAAGAGCAGAACTGAAGCAATTTACACCATCTACCTAGGAGTTATATGGGTTTCCTTTTCTTCATTAAGCTGACTGCACCTTGTAGGAAGAAAACTGAATTCATGAAGCTGTACTTTTTCTATTTTTAATCCTCTTCCTAAACATGTAAACCCAGGGATAACTGAGTGGGCAGATCTTCTCGCCACTGAATCTAACAACCTGAGTTCAGTCTCAGTACCCAAAGAATAGAAAGATACAGTTGGCTTCCTCAGGTTGTCCACTGATCTCCACATGAAGACCCAGACAAATACATAAATAAATATACTGTCATATATACACTGATTTTTTTTAGTACCTTTCCTCAGGCAGACGTAACTCTTAACCTGTCGCAAGCTTCTTCATTAGTATGAACACTACAGTGTAATTGGGCATGGTTTCCCCATTTTCAAAGAAAGAGCAACAGTTTTAATTTATGTATGTTTGCACAATCACAAACCTTAATGATGTATGTAAAGATAAACATGTGTTCCTTTAATTAATTTTCAGAGAAGAAAATTTTTGAATTCTTTCAGTGAGATTTACAAAAACAAACTGAGAAACTGATTATCTAAGTCATCGGAAACCAATAAAAATGTATGTTATCCTCTACATACACAGAGTAAAACTATGGCATGTTTTAATGCTTGCATCTGTTTGACAGTGCTAGGTATTTTAACTATATATGCTTACCTATCTATGTACAAATTAATGCACATGTGAGTGCAGTTACCTACAGAGACAAGAGGGAATCTGATTCCCTGAACATAGAGTTACGGGTGTTTTCCCACAGGGAACACAACTTGGATATACAATAAGAGCAGCAAGAAGACTTAACCACCCCCACGAAGAGCAGTAAGAAGTTTTAATCACTTAGCAATTTCTTCTATAAAGAGCTACACATTTTTCAAGTACAAATTTGAACTAAAAGTAATCAAAGTAAACTTTAAACCATGGATTCTAAGTTATAATCAGTCTGTGTGTATGACCCACTCCCACAAACTGTATTAAACACAAATAGAGTTCAAGGCCATTCAGTATAGACTCAGATTCAGCAGAACCCACCAATCCTATTGGGTGACAGGTTTTCAAAGTGAGACTAAATGTCTAATCTGATGATCACTCTGTGTCCCGTTTAGTTTTGACTGTCAATTTTATATAGCCTAAAGTCAGAAGAGAAAGAAATGATCTAGATTAAATTAGTCTGTGGGCACGTCTGTGACGATTAGAACTCTAATTGACATAAGAGGGCCCATCCCACTGTAGGCAGCATCCTTTCCTTATCAGATAGTCCTGGGATGCATAAGAAAGCTACCTAAGCTTAAGCGTGTACCTGTAAGCAGGCTATCAAGCAGCATTCCTCCATAATTTCAGCTTCAAGTTCCTGCTTGAGTTTCTTCCTTCAATGGTAGACTGTGACCTGCAAACTGAAGCAAATCTTTTCCTCCCCTAAATTGTTCCCCCCACCAAATGCTTTATCACAACAGAAAGGAAACAAGAACATTAAAAAAAAAATCCACCAACTCCAAGAAGTTTACAGAAGGTTGGAAACAAAGTAAAACCTCTGTCTTAACTAGCGTTGCTATTACTGTGATGAAACACCATGACCAAGATACTTGGGAAGAAAGGGTTTATTCAGCTGCTCTTCTACATCACAGTTCCTCATCAAAGATCAGGACAGTTACTGAAACAGAGCAGGAACCTGACGCAGGAGCTGATCCAAAGGAATGCTGCTTACTGACTTGTTTGTCATGACTTTTTCAGCCTGCTTTTTTAGAAAACAATGGACCACCAGCCCAGGGATGGCACTACCCATGATGGGCTGAACCCTTCCCTATCAATCACTAATTAAGAAAACACCATAAGGTTTTCCTTGAGCCTTATCATATAGAGGCATATTCTCAATTGAGTCTCCATCCTTTATGATGACTCTAGCTTGTGTCAAGTTGATATAAAACCAACAAGTACAACCTGGGAGTTGAAGTAAGGGTTAAAGGAAGAGATGTGGGAGATGACGCCTGGAGACTTTGGGTGTAGATAAGGTGAACATTCTAGTGGGCATTTCCCATCTCAGGAAAGGACCAATAAACACTGAATGATAGACAAGGAGTGGGGTTATGATTATTAAGCCTCCTCTGATTTCTCTGGGGGACTCCCGCCATGGTTGGCAATGCAGCATTGCTAGTCTGCCTAGTTATGCAACTAAACAGAGACACTCTTTATGATAACATCAACACAGAACTGCAGGTGGCTGTGAACTCCTCTCCACACCTATAAGCAGAGACCTAATAGTTCTCAGTACCTGGGCATGAGTCTGGCTATCTTCCTAAATGACACACTAAGTCAATATCATAATGGCTGCTCTGAAGGAAATCAGAATGTAGTATTCTGATATCAGGTAAGGAAAGTTACCAGAAAAAAAGGAGAGCTCTATTGCTAAGATCGGTTGCTAATAGGCCAAGGTAGAATGACTGAGGATCGCATATTAAATGGTGCATGAAACAGGAAGAGTACTGAATTCAAGAGAATTGGAAGGAAGGGATTCAAAGAATGTGAAAGTAGCTCATATTTTGGAGAATTTTACTGTCCTGTATGGCAGGATAAATAAATGGAATAATAATTAGAGGTTAAGCTCTAGTAAGAGTTATTTAATGTAGAAAAAGTTTTATACATAATTTTAATCAAACATACCAAGAATAAAGAAGAAATTGATGATGTAAGGGAAAAAATGAACAGATTTCTGGGTATGTTCTCAAGCAGACAAGATGGGTAGACATTAACATTGGACAAAGTACTTGGCTCATTGAACTTGGTCTTAGAAAAATTGCCACTGAATTATTTATAGCCTTCTCAGCAGATTAATGTAAGTCAATGATGAGAGATGATTCATTTCCACTTTTGATGTGTGTTCAGCCACTCATGAATACTTTTGCTGAGTAAAGCAATGCATATGCCTTCTTTGCATAGATGCATGACTCATCAGCATAAGGGAAACCTTTGAGCTAAGCAGCTCCATTTGTGGTTGAGGAGTGACATAAAAGGAAATACCTCTGAATTATCGAGTAGCAATCATTTTCTTTGACTTTTACCTAATGAACCCAGCTGTTGTTCCATAGCCTCTTGGTGGCTTTTTTTTTTTTTGGGTGTCCTGTGTGACTCTCTTATTTTGTCTGCTCTAGATTTTCTATTTAAACTTTTTAAAAATGTTATGTGCTTTCACATACAGACTCTTTAGGATGGCGGCCATTGTCCTTTGATCATGTATCTGTAGGATTATATCCAGTGTAAAATCCTCGGAGGTATTCCAAGAATTCATGCTTGATCTATCACTCTCATTTTCTTTTTTCTGGTCACCTCTTCCAGTAGTGTGTGATGATGAGTAATACTCTCATGGCGATGTTTGAAGGTGAAAGCTCCTTGTATTCATCCTAGAATGACATTGATTTTGGAATAATGGTACATTATATTATTACAGTTATGTTATCTCATCTAATACTCCTAAATACCCTCTATGTTACCTAGAGGTAAGTGCTCACTATAAAAGAGAAACTGGGTCTCAGTAAACTTAACAGACAATTCTACATCGTACCAATAATCACCAACCTCAACCTAGTAACATCCCACTTCTGGTTCTGAAGACACTTTTGCCATTGCTGCAGCCTGAAACAAAGGTAATGGTTGCAGTTCAGATACAGACAAGGCATGGTGAAACACAGATTATGACTGTAGAATGAATAAGGCTAAGTTACATTTTATAGGATTACGGGCATTCCAGAACCTCTCAGTAGAGCAGTTCAGAATGTCTTATAGGAATATATAGCATTTTCTGAAGGAGTGTGGGAACTATAACTCTCCAGGAAGCTTCCTGACTCAAGGGCAGGGTATAGACCAACACTGGTGGGAGAGTTAGTCACTCCTTTCCTCTTGTGGCACAAAGACTACACCCTGATGCCAGTGAGACACCTTCCTGCCTAAGGGTGTGTGTGAGAAACAGAACTTGGGAGCTACAAGTCACTATTCATGAAAAGAGTTTCGGTCACAGATACTGGAAGTCAAATTAAAAATTTTTCAGAATGGACAACAAGGAATTGATGACACTACAAACAGGGGTTGAGAGGACAAAATGGGTTGGCCTACACAAATGGTCCAAGATGTTCAAATTAAAGTAATGGAAGCTGTACATGCTTCAGTTCATTCATTCATTTGCACAGATCACCTTTCCCTGGAATATGATCCCTACATAGGTATGACTTCATATGGCCACTGAGGTCTCTAATCACCAGCTCCTTTGAACCCCACCTTATTTACAGGTACAATCATCTGTTTGATATCTCCACCAGGAGGCTGCGAGTGTTTCTGAAAATGATCTTGCATTATTTCTTATTTGTTCTCTGTCAGCTGTACAGAATAAATTTTTTCCTTTTCAGTGACTGACAGCTTTAGCTTTCTGGTTGGCCAGGTTGAACATTTTAGAGTCATTCTTCACTCTTTCCCTTCATTCTTTTAATGAAATCTATCTGAACTCTTTCTGGTTCTCCTAGTTTACACACCCATTTCACACTGCTTACCCCCATGCTCTAAGCCATCATCGTCTATCTTTGAATTATTGCTATAACACCTAATTAATGTTATTTTATTTCCCAGACAAACTAGAAACGATTTGGACACAGAAGCAAGGGTGACCATCTTAGAAAATAAGTGAAGTTCCACTGTGTCCTACCCTACATGGCACAGATCTCCCAGGAAGAAAGCAAAGTCCTTAATGTGATATCTAAATCTTTGTGTGAGCTCTCATCAGCATCTCTGTCCTTCCCTGCCCCCTTTCTACGATTCTTTTTTCTGTTACATGGAAACACCAAGAATGCCATTGTCTTTGGGTTTTACTTGTGTCCCCTGCTCTGGCTCTACCAGAATGCTTTCTCTTCCGTGCTCAAGGCTGTTTCTTTAGATCTATCGTGTTTTCTCAAACGTCATTTGCAGGTTTTGGAAATAGACACAGCCTCTGCGGCCCCTTTCCCTGCTGTGCTTTTATTAGTAGCATTAGTCACCATCAGTCATATTTTAGGTTTTATTTGCATAATTTTGTCTCCCACTGGAAGTTAAATTCTATGAAAGAGGAATTTTTGTCCTTTGTTCTCTATTCCTGGCCTTCTTAGGCTTCCTTGCCTCATGACCCCTTTAGAAAACTTGAAAAACTTGCAAGAACTGGGGTGTGTACATACATAAAATAAATGTGTAAATCAATATTTCCTGATCATAAATGACAAGCAATTTATTCAGAAAGGTTTTTAGTGCACATATAATTCTTGTTATTTTTTTTATTGAAAAAAAAAATCCCTGCTTCCTCCCAGCCTCCCATTTCCCTCCCCCTCCTCCCGCCCCTCTCCCCCTCCCCCCACTCCTCTCCCCCTCCCTCTCCAGTCTGAAGAGCAGTCAGGGTTCCCTGCCCTGTGGAAAGTCCAGGGTCTTCTCCCCTCCATCCAGGTCTAGGAAGGTGAACATCCAAACTGGCTAGGCTCCCACAAAGCCAGAACATGAAGTAGGAACAAAACCCCATGCCATTGTCCTTGGCTTCTCATCAGCCCTCAGTGTCCGCCATATTCAGAGAGTCCGGTTTTATCCCATGCTTTTTCAGTCACAGTCCAGCTGGCCTTGGTTAGCTCCCAATAGATCAGCCCCACTGTCTCGGTGGATGGGTGCACCTCTCGTGGTCCTGACTTCCATGCTCATGTTCTCCCTCATTTCTGTTCCACATTGGGACTTTGGGAGATTAGTCCGATGCTCCAGTGTGGGTCTCTGTCTCTAACTCCATCCATCGCTAGATGAAGGTTCTATGGTGATATGCAAGATATTCATCAGTATGGCTATAGGATAGGGTCATTTCAGGTTCCCTATCCTCAGCTGCCCAAGGAACTAACTGGGGACATTGCCCTGGGCACCTGGGCGCCATTCTAGGCTCATGTCTCTTACCAACCCTAAGGTGGTTCCCTTAATTAAGTTATGTGATTCCCTGCTCCTCTATCCAACCTTGTTTTATCCCCAATGATCCCGTTTCCCCAAGTTCCCCCATCTTCCCCTTCTCACTTTTCTCTCCCCCTCTCCCCTTACCCCTATCCCACCCCACCCCCAAGGTCCCAATTTTTTGCCCAGCAATCTTGTCTATTTCCCATAGCAGGGATAATAACTATATGTTTTTCTTTGGGTTCACCTTCTTATTTAGCTTCTTTAGGATCACAAATTATAGACTCAGTGACCTATATTTATGGCTAGAAACCAATTATGAGTGAGTACATCCCATGATCCTCTTTTTGGGTCTGGCTTACCTCACTCAGGATAGTGTTCTCTATTTCCATCCATTTACATGCAAAATTCGAGAAGTCATTATTTTTTATGGCAGAGTAGTACTCTAATGTGTATATATTCCACACTTTCTTCATCCATTCTTCCGTTGAAGGACATCTAGGTTGTTTCCAGGTTCTGGCTATTACAAATAATGCTGCTATGAACATAGTTGAACAAATGCTTTTGTCATATGATAGGGCATCTCTTGGGTACATTACCAAGAGTGGTATTGCTGGGTCCAGGGGTAGGTTGATCCCAAATTTCATGAGAAACCGCCACACTGAATTCCAAAGTGGTTGCACAAGTTTGCATTCCCACCAGCAATGGATGAGTGTACCCCTTTCTCCACAACCTCTCCAGCAAAGGCTATCATTTGTGTTTTTGATTTTAGCCATTCTGACAGGTGTAAGATGATATCTCAAAGTTGTTTTGATTTGCATTTCCCTGATCGCTAAGGAGGTTGAGCATGACCTTAAGTATCTTTTGGCCATTTGAACTTCTTCTGTTAAGAATTCTCTGTTCAGTTCAGTGCCCCATTTTTTAATTGGGTTGATTAGCATTTTAAAGTCTAGTTTCTTGAGTACTTTATATATTTTGGAGATCAGACCTTTGTCTGTTGCAGGGTTGGTGAAAATCTTCTCCCAGTCAGTAGGTTGCCTTTTTGTCTTAGTGACAGTGTCCTTTGCTTTACAGAAGCTTCTCAATTTCAGTAGGTCCCATTTATTTAATGTTGCCCTTAATGTCTGTGCTACTGGGGTTATACTTAGGAAGCGATCTCCTGTGCCCATCTGTTGTAGGGTACTTCCCACTTTCTCTTCTAACAGGTTCAGTGTGTTCGGACTGATATTGAGGTCATTGATCCATTTGGTCTTGAGTTTTGTGCTTGGTGATAGATATGGGTCTATTTTCATTTTTCTACAGGTTGACATCCAGTTGTGCCAGCACCATTTGTTGAAGATGCTTTCTTTATTCCATTATATACTTTTAGCTCCTTTATCAAAAATGAGGTGTTCATAGGTTTGTGGGCTAAAAACCGGGTCTTCTATACGATTCCATTGGTTGACTTCTCTGTTTTTATGCCAGTACCACGCTGTTTTCATTACTGTAGCCCTGTAATAGAGTTTGAAGTCAGGGATTGTAATGCCTCCAGAAGTTCCTTTATTGTATAGGATTGTTTTGGCTATCCTGGGTTTTTTGTTTTTCCATATAAAGTTGATTATTGTCCTCTCAAGATCTGTGAAGAATTTTGATGGGACCTTGGTGGGGATTGCATTGAATCTATAAATAGCCTTTGGTAGAATTGCCATTTTTACTATGTTGATCCTCCCAATCCAAGAGCAAGGGAGATCCTTCTATTTTCTGGTATCCTCTTCAATTTCTTTCTTCAATGCCTTCAAGTTCTTGTCAAATAGATCTTTCACTTTCTTGGTTAGAGTTACCCCAAGATATTTTATGCTGTTTGTGGCTATCGTGAAAGGTGATGATTCTCGGATTTCCCTCTCAGCTTCCATATCATTTGTGTATAAGAGGGCGACTGATTTTTTGGAGTTGATCTTGTATCCTGCCGCATTACTAAAGGTGTTTATCAGCTGTAGGAGTTCTTTGGTGAAGTTTTTGGGGTCGCTTATGTATACTATCATATCATTTGCAAATAACGAATGTTTAACTTCTTCCTTTCCAATTCGAATCCACTTAATCCCCTTATGTTGTCTTATTGCTATTGCTAAAACTTCAAGCACAATATTGAAGAGGTATGGAGAGAGTGGACAGCCTTGTTGTGTTCCTGATTTTAGTGGGATGGCTTTGAGTTTCTCTCCATTTAATTTGATGTTAGCTGTCGGCTTGCTGTAAATAGCTTTTATTATATTTAGGTATGACCCTTGTATCCCTAATCTCTCCAAGACTTTTATCATAAAGGGATGTTGAATTTTGTCAAATGCTTTTTAAGCATCTAATGAAACGATCATATGGTTTTTTTCTTTCAGTTTATTTATATGATGGATTACATTGATAGATTTTCGTATGTTGAACCAGCCCTGCATCTCTGGGATAATTTTTCTAATGTGTTCTTGGATTTGGTTTGCCAGTATTTTGTTGAGGATTTTTGCATCGATGTTCATGAGTGAGATTGGCCTATCATTCTCTTTCTTGGTTGAGTCTTTGTGTGGTTTTGGTATCAGAGTAACTGTAGCTTCATAAAAGGAATTTGGCAATGATTCTTCTGTTTCTATGTTGTGAAATACATTAAGGAGTATAGGCATTAGGTCTTCTTGGAAGTTCTGGTAGAATTCCGCATTGAAACCATCTGGTCCTGGGCTTTTTTTGGTAGGGAGGTTTTTGATAACCGCTTCTATTTCTTCACGACTAACAGGTCTATTTAGATTGTTCACCTGTTCCTGGTTTAACTTTGGTATATGGTATTTATCTAAAAAAGTGTCCATTTCTTTTAGATTTTCTAGTTTTGTGGCATACAGGCTTTTGTAGTAAGATCTAATGATTCTCTGTATTTCCTCTGTGTCTGTGGTTATGTCCCCCTTTTCATTTCTGATCTTATTAATTTGCAAATTCTCTGTCTGCCGTTTGATTAGTTTGGATAGGGGTTTATCAATCTTGTTGATTTTCTACAGGAACCAGCTTTTTGTTTCATTGATTCTTTGGATTGTTTTCTGTGTTTCTATTTTGTTGATTTCAGCCCTCAATTTGATTATTTCCAGTCTTCTACTCCTCCTAGGTGAGTCTGCTTCTTTTTTTTCTAGAGCTTTCAGGTGGGCTGTTAAGTCTCCAATGTGTGCTTTCTCTGTTTTCTTTAAGTGGGCACTTAGTGCTATGAACTTTCCTCTTAGGACTGCTTTCATTGTGTCCCATAAGTTTGAGTATGTTGTTTCTTTATTTTCATTGAATTCCAGGAAGACTTTAATTTCTTTCTTTATTTCTTCCTTAATCCAGGTGTGGTTCAGTAGTTGACTGTTCAGTTTCCATGAATTTGTAGGCTTTCTGGGAGTAGCCTTGTTGTTGAATTCTAACTTTAATCCATGGTGATCTGATAAGACACAGGTGGTTACTAATATTTTTTTGTAATTGTGGATGTTTGCTTTGTTACCGACTATGTGGTCAATTTTCGAGAAGGTTCCATGAGCTGCAGAGAAGAAGGTATATTCTTTCCTATTTGGGTGGAATGTTCTATAGATGTCTGTTAAGTCCGTTTGCTTCATTACCTCAATTAATTCTCTTGTTTCTCTGTTAGGTTTCTGTCTGATTGACGTGTCCATTGGTGAGAGAGGAGTGTTGAAGTCTCCTACTATTAGTGTGTGCGGTTTGATGGCTGCCTTGAGTTTTAGCAATGTTTCTTTTATGTACGTGGGTGCTTTTATATTAGGGGCATAGGTATTCAGGATTGAGACTTCATCCTGATGAACTGTTCCTGTTATGAGTATAAAATGCCCCTCGCCATCTCTTCTGATTGATTTAAGTTTGAAGTCAACTTTGTTAGAGATTAGTATGGCCACACCTGCTTGTTTCTTAGGTCCATTTGCTTGATAAGCCTTTTCCCAGCCCTTTACTCTGAGTAGGTGCCTGTCTTTGTGGTTGAGGTGTGTTTCTTGTAAACAGCAGAATGTTGGATCCTGTTTTCGTATCCAGTCTCTTAGCCTGTGACTTTTTATAGGTGAGTTGAGCCCATTGACATTAAGTGATATTAATGACCAGTGGTTGTTAACTCCGGTCACTTTTTTAGTAGTAGAGTTTGTGTGTTTCCCTTCTTTGAGTTGCGCTGGTGAAGGGTCTCTAGATATCTGAGTTATTGTGGTCATTGTTGGACTCCTTGGTTAGTGATTTTCCTTCTATTACTTTCTGTAAGGCTGGATTTGTGGCTACATATTGTTTAAATTTGTTTTTATCCTGGAAAAATTTGTTTTCTCCATTTATAGTGAACGAAAGCTTGGCTGGGTATAGTAGTCTGGGCTTGCATCCATAGTCTCTTAGTTTCTGCAATACATCTATCCAGGACCTTCTGGCTTTCATGGTTTCCATGGAGAAGTCAGGTGTAAGTCTGATAGGTTTACCTTTATAAGTAACTTGGCCTTTTTCCTTTGCAGCTCTTAATATTCTTTCTTTATTCTGTATGCTTTGTGTTTTGATTATTATATGGCAAGGGAATTTTTTTTTGATCCAGCCTATTTGCTGTTCTGTATGCTTCTTGAACCTTCAAAGGAATATCTTTCTTTAGGTTTGGAAAGTTTTCTTCTATAATTTTATTAAATATATTTTCTGGACTGTTGAGCTGCACTTCTTCTCCTTCTTCTACTCCTATAATTCTTAGGTTTGGTCTTTTTATTGTGTCCCAGATTTCCTGAATGTTTTGTGATGAGAGTTTGTTGGACTTACTATTTTCTTTGATCAATGTGTTTATTTTCTCTATGGTATCTTCAGAATCTGAGATTCTTTCTTCTATCTCTTGTATTCTGTTGGTTATGCTTGTTTCTGTAGTCTCTGCTTGTTTATTTAAATTTTCCATGTCCAGCCGAACCTGTTTGTGTTTTCTTCTTTGCCTCCATTTCAGTTTTCAAGTCTTGAACT
>JABTXL010006079.1:1090927-1150841 GCA_025134845.1 Neodon shergylaensis | reverse complement strand
CTTAACCAATGAAATCAACAGATTGATATATGACACTCCCACATCACATGTACATCCTCAGGGTTGAGCACTAGGTATTAGACAATCAGTTGCTGTTCTTATCCTTGGAGAAGACTATTTCTCCCATGTAGACATTTCTAAATGTTACTGTATGATTAAGTGGTCACAGATGCTATGTGTGAAACCTGATCAAGGAGAGCAAGGTGGTTGAGATAAGAGTGAGCATCAGGATAGTAATCTCCCTGTAGTGAAGCTTCTCTGGGTCTCATCTCTTATCTTTAGAGAAAGAGTAACAGTGCAAGTACCATACTTATTACGGATTCAGTGAACATCTATAGTACATAGGATGGGGTTTGAAATAGAGTTAGCTTTATGTGAGAGGGGTTGTTCTTGTTTGTGTCTGTGAGTGTGGGCACTTGTGTGTACTATGAGATTTGTGTGGTGCTCGAAAAGCCTTGAGAGTTGGTTCTTGCCTTCCTGTCATGCACGTCCAGGAATTCTGCAATCTCCCACTTCTCATCTCTCTGTAGGAGCACTGGGATGGAGGGTGTTCACACTCTGTCGCCAGCTTCTTTGTGGATTCTGGTGGTTCAAATTCAGATCCCACATTTGTACAGCAATATGCTTACTCATCAAGCCACCTTCCCAGCCTCTGTAACTGTTTTCCAATAAATTAAATGCTCAACTTTCAACCCATATCCTTTTCCCATTGATTAATAAAATGTTCAGCATTAGCATTTGAGAATTGTATAGTATGCCTTATTGAAGAAGGATGCCTAAAAGAAATCCCACACTAGCTCAGAATTGAGTAAAATAGAGGATTGTTTGTTTAGGGATAGACACACAGGTCACAATCTTCTGCTGAAACGGGGAACAGCAACCAGATCCCGCAGCGGAAAAGAAAAGAGGCTAGACTCACACCTTACAGTAGCATATACAGTATAAAAGGCCACGCCCAACTGCGTGGGTAACTTAAAGGCTACTTAGGTGGTAGAAATTCCTTCAGCACTTTTGCTGAATATTTGCTGCTTTATATAATTAGTTATATATGCTTGCATTGTTTCCAGGGGGTTGTTTGTTTTTCCATCAGCTGTTCTTTGTTGACATATAGGTAGATTGTAAAACAACAGACTAGGAGATGGTTGCAGTAGTGAGGAAAATGGTAGACGGTGGAATGTTTGCCCTCAACAACACCTGAATGGAGAATCAATTTCTAATACAACTTCTAAATAAATTATTAAGTGTATTTGGCAGAATAATAACACCACCATTAACACACACACACACACTGAGAGAGAGAGAGAGAGAGAGAGAGAGAGAGAGAGAGAGAGAGATGCCCATACTTATACCTATGGTAACAGAGGTTTTGAAGATCAAACTGGAATCTTGATTGGCCTGAATTCTTCAGATGGACAAAGTCTAATCCTTAAAACAAGAAGCTATTTCCTAATTGTGGTCAGAGAAAGATGCGTTATAAGACAGTCAGCGTCACGTGACACTGGTGGCTATGAAGAAAGAGAAAACAGGACACAGCTGAGGAATGGAGCTGTTCTCTAGAAGCCAAAAGTACAAGAAATCAAGTTCTTTCTAAAGCTCACAGACACTTCTCCTCCGCTCCGCAAGTCTTTGAGGGACCTACAACCAATAAGTCTCAGATAATAAATCTGTGTGGTTAGCCGGGTGATGGTGGCGCACGCCTTTAATCCCAGCACTCTGGAGGCAGAGGCAGGAGGATCTCTATGAGTTCGAGACCAGCCTGGTCTACAGAGCTAGTTCCAGGACAGGCTCCAAAGCCACAGAGAAACCCTGTCTCGAAAAACCAAAAAAAATAAATAAATAAAAAATAAATAAATCTGTGTGGTTTATAGCCACTGACTTCATGTTAATTTTTTTAATTGATTTATTTATTTATTAAAGATTTCTGTCTCTTCCCCGCCACCGCCTCCCATTTCCCTCCCCCTCCCCCAATCAAGTCCCTCTCCCTCATCAGCCCAAAGAGCAATCAGGGTTCCCTGCCCTGTGGGAAGTCCAAGGACCACCCACTTCCATCCATGTTAATTTATCATAGCAGCCAAAAGAAAATATGTGACTGGCAGGATAAACTGAACAAGGTGTCCCCAATGTAGAGAGTGAATCCTGTAGTGTTTGTACATTGAGATTAATCAACTTTTATTTAGAGGTTCATGTTCTAGAGGTTAGCAATAAAATTTTCCTGATAAATTTATTCACACACAACTTTGAAAACTGATAGATTGTCATGCCATGAAACTAGAAGGCAATGAGTTTTGGACTTTTGATGAATTTTATAGCTATAAAATTCTCTGAACCTATAGTTAACAGATTCACTAAACACTTTACTTATCTTTTTAATATGGTGATTTCCCAAACAATAATCATATTGTACATAAAGAACCTTATGCCATCTGAAATTCAAATTTAAGCAGATACCTTATATTTTAACAGGTCTTTCCAAGGGAAGTCATGGTTATCCTTACTGTGTAAGTAGGCCCTTCAGCTATGGGCTGCACACTGTGCTCTGGAGCCTCTGTAACTCAGGATATACCCAGCTTCTTGTGGAATGACAGGGTATCATCATCTCCAAGGAGAAGCCAGAAGGATGTCTGTGCCTTGGGTTTATCCTGTACGTTCCAAGAGTAAGCAGTAGCTTAAAAAATGATGCTCCAATTGCATTGTGTGTGGGAATCAGACAGGAAATTTATGATGAGGTAGATTTCTGGATTCATCAAGAGAATCTGTTTCAGGACTGGAACCAGTTTTGCGGATTGCTGCCAACAAGCATTGCAAGTGGTTTTGATGAAGAATCTGTGATTCACACTCTGAGAAACCTACACTTAACCTCTGTGACCTGTGACCGAGAAATGAAACACTTGCTTCCTGAGGATTATTGATAAGCACATGCGCTTCAGACACTTACTGAATGCAAATTGCCAGAAACTCATTAGCAATTCTTTCTTCTTCTCTCAAATTTCCACAACTGCCCTGAAAATTTTCCTAATTCTTGAGCTGTTCTGAGCCCTACTCTCACCTTTATTTTCCTGTTCTGTCAGGATATTAGGCCAACCCAATCATCTCAGGCTGTTTCTCCTGATTTGAGGCGCATCAATCTTGCCTTTCCAGTTGTCCTGGGTTTTCCCTTTAATCATCTTTGTGATCCTGAAGACTCAGTAGTGTGCTTCCTTTGTTCAACACCTTGCCAAATCTCTATATTTTTCCTTTAATTACTTAAATTTCAGAGATTTTGTTCATGGCCAGCACAGTCATACACAGCGTGTGGTTTCAGATTCAGAGCAAAATGTACTATCCAGTGTACATCTTTCCTGGAAACAAGCCAAAGGCAGATTACATTCTCCGAACCTTTTGTGTACCTGCCAGTCACTGTGGCCTCACCCTCCTATGAAATGCAGTGAACAGTCTCCCATGGCAATACATCCTCATACACGGGGCGACTGTGACTGCTGCCCTGTGGAAAACACACTAAGCAGGAAGAAAGACATTGCATTCCTTTTTCTTAGTTCTTGGCACCTGCAAGTTCACAATTCCCTCTTGGAAGGACATGAATCCAAGTAAGCAGGCATTGGTCCTTCTGTTCAGGGCCACCTGGGGCTTGGCTGAATGGCCCAGGCCTAATGGTTTTGAGAGTCAGGAAATAGCTGACTGCAGGGTCAACCAGGCCACTCCTGAAATAATAGCTCACATTGTTCAGAGCATGGGGACCAATATCTACAAATATCCAAATGCTTCTTAGAGGAACAATAGCAGCAGAAGTGACCAGTTTCCCTTACCCTTATGTTGCCAAGCAAGGTTTCCGATGGTATGGGAAAACTGGAATATGGTTTTAGTGCTTATAAAGAATATGTAACAAGCTCAGCAGCCTGCATTCTTCCTGTGTGGTGTGGTTTTGCTGTCCCAGCATATCCCACTGATATGATTTTTACATGGCTAAGGCTAAAGAATGTTAACTAGAAAAGAACTAAGCCTTAACCCTGCACAATCACTAACAAGTATGTGGATTGCAGGTGTCTTTATCTTCCTGGGATTCTATAATCATGGTGAACTCTGGTAGATGCCTTCCATTGTCTCTGTTTGATACACAGGACGTGGACAACTCTAGAAGTGTATTTCCATCCACGTTTCACAAAAGCTCTAGGTTTCTGCTTAGGACACAAGAAACCCACCATTGACCCAATGCTGATAGTTATAAGAGGCAAGAGGCCACCTACAGTACCAACCTGGACAGGCTGAAGCTTACAGGCATGGTTTCTGGCATGAAGCACATCATAAGTATGCTATACTTTCTGAAAACCACAGGGTACTTCACCTCGAGGGAACTAGAGCATCAACCATCCTTCACCAGAACACCTTTTCACTAGCGCCACCATTTTATCAGAACACACCTTTGCACTAACACATCCACATGTGCAATAAGCTGACTCTTATGGAATAGGCTGACTGGAAGAGGTAAAAGATGGAGATCCAAAAGAGATGCACCTTGGAACAAGAGACGATATGGAGATAGGCAGTTAGTAGATTGCAATTTGAAGTCCATACTGAGATATGGCCCTTTGTTTTATCTCAAGCAAGTAATGCTTACCTCACTTGTTGGCTGTTACATGGTGAGTGATATTTTCATATTATCATTAAAGCTTCTTCTAAACATTCTGATATGGAAATGGCATGGGCTGAAGGTTAAGAGTGTCAGACTGGGCTAATATGACACAATATAGGTCAATAATAAGTCCAGTTGTCTGAGTTTCCCCCTCTGTACAAGGTTAATAAGACTATTATATAAATGATAAATGTTAAATGGACTCAGTTACAAAAAAATAGATGCCCTAAGCATGATTTGAAGAAGGACAACACTAACAGACATTATATAATAACAGAGAAAAAAACTCAGGGGCCTTCAATCGTACACAGAGAACTGCAAGCAACCAGGGATGCTGAGAGCTGGGGGAATAGTCTTCCTCAAGGAAGAACATATGGTTTGTTTATCCAATACCAAAGAGTCAACCCTGAACATGCATTCATACAAGTAACATATACAGTTTCGGGGAGGGAGGCAAGGTGGTGCAGAAAAGTTTGGGGGGAAAAGGGAAGGAAAAATAGAAACAATATAAGCTCAAGTACATATATATATATTAAATATATAATATATATACATATATATATATATATATATATATATATTACCCTAATACGATAAGGAACACAGAAGGTTCAGAGAGGTTTTTTAGCCTTTCTTTTTTCATTATTTTCTCCATTTCATTTTTGCCTCCTTTGTTTTTTTTTTTCCCCTCTAGTTATCTGCTAAAGGAAAACTAGAACAGACATGGCAGATAGAATAGAGTGGTGGCGGTACAGGAAGAGAATTTTGGAAGTCTGTCTGGTAGACAAGATGCACAAGTTAAAGTATAGATCAGGAAGTTGAGCTCTACAAACAGGTCCAGCATGATTCATCATGCAACTGATAGTGGACATCAGACTGGGGCTAGATCTGGTATTGTGACAATGCCTTTCATACCAGTACTCAGGAGACAGAGGCAAGCAGATCACTGTGAGTCTGAGGCCACCATAATCTACATAGTGACTCCAAGGCCAACCAAGGATACCCAGAGAGGGCCTATTTCAAATAAATAAATGAATGAACAAACAAAAATATAAGACAATAAATAATAAATAAAGCATGATCTGGTTTGAAACCTTTATTCTATCATAATACTTTAGCAGAAGACAGGGCATATACGTTTCTAAAAAGACTACTTGACATGAACAAAATTGTCTTTTTTTTTTAAAGATTTATTTATTTATTATGTATACAACATTCTGCCTCCATGGATGCTCACACACCAGAAGAGGGCGCCAGATCTCATTGCAGATGGTTGTGAACCACCATGTGGTTGCTGGGAATTGAACTCAGGACCTCTGGAAGAACAGACAGTGCTCTTAACCACTGAGCCATCTCTCCAGCCCCCAAAATTGTCTTGATTAGTGGTGAAAGAGTGGTAGTTAGCTAGCTTACTCCAGCATGTGCTAGGCATCTGGAACAAGCAGTGAACAGAACTAGCAGATTATAAGACCTTTGCTTAACTTACACACATAGCTTACTAGAAACAGAGATGAAAAAAGACAGTCACAAGAGTGTGGGATTAAAGTTTTCTGTGGGCACGTATTGGTGTCAAATAATTTTTCTTACATTTTTATCTCATGAAGTTGAATCAATTGAACACCCTCTCTATCCCAACCTCAGCTTGCCTTGCTGGACTGCAGGACACTGAGACCCAAGTGTCTGTCTTCTCTGGGACTATATTATTACTCTCCTTGATTATCTGAGGGTCTTCTAGGATAGTAAACCAGAAAGATAAAGACTTAGATAGTTATACTTTTCCTCTTAATCCTGAGAGAGCTGCCAAATATAGATCCAACAACATAAGGAAGGAAAAGAATAGAGAGAGGGGGCTCTGGATTGAGAATAATATTTTCATTTTAACCAATGGATCTAGTAATACTTTAACCCAGTCTGGCTCTAGGACATGACTCTTAAAAGTAGTTGGATTGCTTAATTTGGATGAGGGTTTGTCTATCTTGACTTTTCTCAGAAAACCAACTCTTCATTTCATTGATTTTTAGTATTGCTCTCTGTGTTTCTATTTTATTGATTTCAGTCCTCAGTTTGAGTATTTCTTGCCATCTACTCCTCTTGGGTGTGTTTTCTTCTTTTTGTTTTAGAGCTTTCAGGTGTGCTGTTAAATTACCAGTATGAGATCTTTATGAATTACTATGCATTTAGTGCTATGAACTTTCTTCTTAGCACCACTTTCATTGTTTTCCGTAAGTTTGGATATGTTGTCCCTTCATTTTCACTGATTTCTAGAGAGACTAGGTAACAAGGAAGACTCAAACAGGGTTTCTTGGATCTCCCTGAAAAGGATAGATAGAAGAGATTTTGTGGGTGAACTGAGGGTGCGTGGGGATAGGAATATGAGAGATCAGGTGGGAGAGTGATGGAGTGGGGAGTACGGAAAGAGATGATGGGGGCAGGGATCATTTCAGAGTATTACTTAATATGCTGTGTTTAGTTGATATCCATGGAAGACCGTCCCTTTCCTGAATAGAAATAGAAGATTAGAGGATTGGTGGTCAAAGAGGGGAGTGAGAGGACTGGAAGGAGAGGAGGGAGGGCAAATTGCAGTTGTGAGGTTAACTAATTAATTAACTAAAGCAAAAAGTACTTGAATTGGGTTCAAATACTTTGTAACAAGGAGAGTCTTGATTGATTAGTTACATAATATTGGAGACACAAAGTTCCATAGAAATGAGAAGGTTTTGGGTTTAGAGAAGTTTCTAGCAAAAATCACCATTAAGAGATGGTCAACCCTCTCAGGAGATGAAACAAGAAAACAATGCAGACACAGAGATGAAGCAAGACATAGCAAATTTAAGAACTTTAAAACTGTCAGTGTGGCAAGCAAAATGCTTGTCAGTGATTCAAACACCTCTATGTGTTTCTGGCAGAGGGAAACTAGGTAGGATACAGATGCATTGACATCATCACTGCCCTCTCTTTTCCTTAAATTCGCTGCAGTTCTTTCATGTGAGAATTGGAGAATTTGCACCCAATGTAGAGGGATGAAGGAAAATTAAGGTGAAAACATATACACATGAAATTAGCTGTCTAGTTGGGAAACAGGTTGAATAAAGGCTACAGAACTTAGACTATCATCTGGACTGCCTGTTAAGGAATTTTCAGCAAATGAGGCATAAGAGCCTTGGAATTTGGTCCAACTCTCATACATACTTCACTATACAGACCCTGGGAGTAAACCTGAGCATCTGCCAGGTAACCTATCTAGGTGAACATCTGGCTCAGGTCAGAGAGTAAGCAATTCCAGATTAACAATAGCAACAGCAACAACAACAGCAAAGGGGGCATATCAGCCATCACTCCTCGAAGATTTCAGACAGTTGTTATTGCCAGGATGGCCATGGAGAAGCACAGCAGCCCCAAGGCAGCCAGCCCTACCCCTATGAACCTCGTCAGACACACTGAGTAAAGGAAGTTAGACCTTTCCCAAGCCCTCTAATCAGGCTATTATGACCTTTTCCTGGAGGAGAACTATCTAGGATACACATCAGATTAAAATATTTCACATAATTCCTGGCACCAGGAAGCAAGTTCTGCAGGCTTAACTATGACTGTGATAATACAAGTAGTTTGAAAGTTGAGAAGAACTATATAAAAACAAGGGTCTCTGTGAAAAAAATTATTAATTCATTGATAATTATTAAGTGCCTATATTGTACATTTAGTTCGGGGCATCTGTGAAACAGTTTATGCTGTGGGACAATGGTCTATACTCTGTCAGCTGTATTTTAATAAAATTCTGTTTGGCTAGCAGTCAGCCAGTAAGTATAGGAGGGGCAATGAAAACAGGAGAATTCTGGGAAGAGGAAAGATTCAGTCTGCAGTCACAACCCAGCCACAGAGGAAGTAAGATGAGAGGGCCTCGCTGATATAAGGTACCAAGCCACATGGCTAGCACAGACAAGAATAATGGGTTAATGTATGATGTACGAAGGAGTTAATAAAAAGTCTGAGCTAATAGGCCAATCTGTTTATAATTAATGTAGACCTCCTTGTGTTTCTTTGGGACTGAAAGACTACAGGACCGGGTAGGACAGAAAACCCAGTCACCAAGTTAAGATGTAACTTTTTATGGTCCTAGACAAATGAAAAGAAGAAATAAGCCAAAAGAGAGAGCAATCCTGTCCCTGAGGACTTTATCTCCTTCTTGACTGGATAAAATGTAAACAAATACACATCTCCATTAAGAAATATGAGCATGATTAAGAAATACACAGCAGAATAAAATGGAGGGCAGTGGTGGTATATCGATCTCAGTTTATGGTGCACAAATGATTGCTGAGGAATGGATCTCAAAACAAGACCGAGGAGTGAGCTCTATGGAAGAAAGCATCATCCTTAAAAATTCACAGAACGAAGAAAAAATATAAATCTTGAGATGAGAATAATCTGGAAGGATTAATGGCACAATATGGCTAAAGGCTACTAAAAGAAAACAAATCAAACTTGAGACAAGCAGAAGGTAGATAATGCAGGACTATAAAAAAGGATGGAGAAGTGGTTTGTTTATGCTGAGTATATGGAAAAGCCACTGCAGAGGGAAATTGCATTGTTATGGGCACTTAGCTTCATGAACACGTGATATTGTTTTCATGTGTCTTAAAAGAAATTGAGACCAGGAAATGGATCTACTTTTAATTTGGCCAAACTTGGGAGAGGTCTCCTCAGGTTTCTCTGTCTTTTGTGTGGCAGTGTGACAGCTAAATGGAAAAGAAGAAAGTGAAACCAGAAGATCCACTATGTTCACTTAGCTGTGAGATGATCAGTCAGACCCGTATGTACGTAGTCCTGGGAGACAAAATTTCCTGCTCCAGCAGAGAGTAGGACTTCACCCTTCCACTTTCTCCACATCCCTGCGGAATTCCAGTTCCCTGCAGTACATTGTCCAACAGTCCAATAGCTGGATGGAGGTAGTAAAAATATCTTTCTATTCTCTGACAGGGCCATGGTTTCAGTATTATTTTCTGTGACAATGGCTATTACATTATTTTGCTAGGATGTCCATGATGATGTAACACCAACTTGGAGATTAAGTAATGGAAGTTTGTTTACTAACTGTCTGTAGACTGGTAGACTAGCATCAAATAGAGGGGGTTTGGCTTCTCCTAAGGCCTCCTTACTCAGCTACAGATGCCCTTGTTCATCCTGAATTTGCATTTGGTCTTTACTGTATACATGTCTATGTCTACACTTAAATGTCTACTGCCTATCAGTTTTGTAAGCAGAGACTGCTCGTTTATTTTCTGACCACTCAGACTCGAATAATCTTACAAAACTATATTAATGACAACATTACTTGGCCTATTAGCTCAGGCTTCTTATTAATTAACTCTTACATCTTAAATTAACCCATTTCTATTAATTTATGTGTTACCACAAAACTGTGGCCCAATGGTAAGATTCCAGCATCTGTCTCCATTGATAGCTACAGATGTCTCTTTGATTCCACCTACTCTCTCTACATATCTCTGTTTGGATTTCCTCCCTGGCTGTACTTTGCTAAGCAATTGGCCAAAACAACTTTATTCATCAACCAAACCATTTGCAGAGAAGAAGATGGGGTCCCACAACAATGATTCCCCCTGGTTGATATGATGCCTTTATGCTGATAATGCCACTTTAAGATCAGTTTTGGGTTACAAACTACTCAAGATGATTGCAACTTGGATAACTGACATGGTGCACCTTCTTACAATGTTCTGGCCAGAATTTCAAATAAGAGCTTCAGAAAAGCCCTCCCAAATACCCAGAGACTATCTGCAATTGTAACACATAAATCTTGAAACTTAACTATCATTTTACTTTTTACAGGATCCCACAGAAATAACATCTCCTCCATGACAGCTCGAAGTGATTCTAGAAAACTATGTCCCCTCTCCCAACAAAGTTTGTGCTTAGTGTTAAGAACATCTATTAGGGGTTGGTTATAAATGGTATATGATTGGGGGTGGAAATGAAGTAGGCACAGAAATCTCTTTTGAAAAGGTAAAAGGGATTGAATAGGATGGAATAATATGTAGATAAGTGTATTTCTTGTGATCTATTATTTATAGACAATTTACATTGGTATAAATACTTGTATATTGAACAAATTCAAATTATATTTGTTATATTGAATATGTTCCTATTTTTGTTTACAATATTTGTGCACCTATAAGAAAGTTATTTGTCATATTGTATGCCTGCATGTTTCTACCTACCTCTGCTTTAGATATTTTGTATATTGATGCAATTTTAGAATATATTTATCACATTGCACTATACATTTCTGTCTCTGAGATATATATATATATATACATATATAGATAGATAGATATAGATATATAGCATTTTGAGGTCACTGTAATTATTGCTGTACAGTTGTTTAAATATTAATTTTTTAATATGAAGCCTTAGTCTTTAAACTATGTAGATATTAAGAATTATAGGTCAATAGTCATCCATGTTTGTCATAGTTAGACTATTCAGGTTTTTTAGATGCATGGAGATTGTATTCCACATAAATAGTCTTCAAACACTTCAAAGAATTGTAAAATATGGCATTTAAATAACTTAGGATTCTAGTGATGTGAGATAAGATTGCTCCCAGTAGCAACCATCTATTTCTGAAAGAATGTTGGGCACTAAAGACATTCCACTTGGAACTGTTTTCTTCCTGGCAAAACTGGCCTTTGGGCAAAGAACTACCCCTACCTCGACTACTGAAAAAATGCATGGTGTCCAAACTGGGTAAGAAGGATACAAGCAAAAAGACTGTCAAACCTTGCCAAGACAGAGAAAGACAGTTTTTCAAATGTTCCTGCCTCTGAAAATGATATGTTAAATACTCTAGCCATCAGCTAAAGTCAGTTGCCCCAACGTTGCAAATGAGACTTTGGGTGATTGCCCAGGTAGCCAATAGTCTCGTAATTTCTTGTACCTTTTGAAAGTTGCCAGATTGCACTTCACGTTTACTCAGGTAATATTATTTCCCTTCTCAGGTATTTGGTGGGGTTGAAGACTAAATCGTCATAGTTTCTTTACTTTCATGACTTACCCAAGCCATTTTTATACAAGACTAAGACTTCTTAAGACAGGATAACTGTTTAAATATTTAGCATATGTTCCTTGTTTGATGTTGTTCATGCTAGTTGTAATTCTAGTTTTTATGTGTGTTTTTGCCTCTTCTTTTCCCTGGACAATACTTGATATTTGTTCTTATTGAATATAGTTTTATATTAGAATTAGAACTCTCATATTTAGACAAAGGGGGGAGGTGTTGAGGAAACTCCTTCAATAACCTTTAAAATACTAATCCACTTTAGGTGTGATCTCATGTACTATAACTGCAAAAAAAGTGTGCACTGACCTCTTTTCTCCTATGTTTGGTTCTACTTGCCAGAGCACACAGAAGATTGTGGATCTCTACCCTTACTGTGAGTTTATATCCAAGTAAATAATCCTTTTTATATTCCATTCCATGCTGTTGTAGAACTCTTCACTACAATGCCATACAGGGACTCTGTTTATAGTGGATTAAGGACCACACTAAAGATTTCATGTTAATTTATTCATCTATCAAATATCTCCAATTCTGAGACACTATGGATACTCATTTCAAGGTTTGGCTCTTAAGGACAATTCTTTAACCCACAACAAAGTCTCTGCTGTGAAAAAATATCTAATGAGGTCATGTTTCTACTATTCAAATGGGAAATAATAAGAGTTTGAGCAAGGATGAGAGCAAAAGAGGTAATGAGAGGTGCCCAGACTATGATATAGTTTGATTAATTAATTGAGGAAATTTGCAAGTGGATTGATAACATAAAGCAAAAAAAAAACAATAAGGCAAATTTTTTCAGTATTTATGCATTTTGATGCATAAGGGCCAATAAGTTTGTTAACCTAGTAAATCCCTCATGTTCATTAGTAGTCAGTGGAAGACCTTGAACTTGAGTGCAATGGAAATATGAAGGTTTCAGTCATGAGCACATGTTGTATTTGGGGTGCTTTCAGCTTGGATGGAATCTCCAAAGAAGAGCATAGAAGGGAAAGAAGAAAGAAAGGCCAGACACTAAGCTTTGCAGATTTTAGTCTTTGAAAGGAAAAATGAGGATGAGAACAAAATGAAGGAGACAGAAAAAAAATGAAGAGGCCGTTGGATCCTTGGAGCTAAATGAGGAAATGTGGAAGACAAACTTCAGTACCACCTGCTGCTGCTAAGAGGCTGCTGGCAGAGTGATCCCAGGAGAGCTGGAGACCTGACCTTTGAATTTGGCAAGATCTAGACAGTTAATGACCTTTACAAGAGCAACCTCAGACAACAGCAGTGCTGAGGTAAAAAGCAGCCAGAAGTGAGAAAATGAATTCAGAGAATAAATGTGTTAAAGGACTTTGCTGTGAAACAAACTATATAAATGAGACAATGACTGGAGGAACTAGTGACTGACGAAGACATGAGGCACATTTTGCTTTTTGAGGCTGGAAGGTTCTAGAATGTATTAATTCATTAAAGAGGAACCAGGCCCGATAGAGAAAGATAGCAAAAGCTGCTGTGAAAAACCACAAAAGAATAAACAAATGAGTTTAAGGAGTCTAGGGTAGTTGCTCCCAATAAGATGAAAAGTAGCTATTGTGGGAAAAGGTAAAATGGGTGAAAGGATAGTTGAGGCAGCACTCCATTTGCCACACAAGTGTAAAGACCCCAATTCTCACCCTCAATTTACAAAAAAAGAAATTAAAAAAAAATTTAGTACAGTACGGTGTTTGGCACTACTAATCCCAGGACAGGGAAGGAGACTTTAGCCTAGAGCTAGATTATACTACGAACCAGTGTTTATTTGTTTACTCTTCTCATCAGAGAACCATACAGCCACCCATAATTCTTTCAGTTCTCACAATATTTAGTTAGAATTAGAAACCTTTTGAACAACCCAAGGAGGGATACTTAGAAGGTCTTCATGTTGCTTTATCCCACAAAAGTATTGCATTAATTTCTTTTTTCATTGCCAAAAGTGCTTAGTTTGTACAAGTAAATTAAACTTCATAGTTATTGAAGAAAATGGGTTATCAATGTCCATTTCCTGTTTGCTGACAATACTGTTAAACCTCCAGTAAAGGGAGAGGAGTCAGAGTGGAGAATCCCCTAAATGAAAAGGAAACAAGAGAAGATATCGAGAAAGAGGTTTTAACATCTACTCTTTGGTTTAGGGAAGAGTGAAAATACGAACATCAACAAAGACATTATGAGTTATATTCTTCTTTAAAAGTCATTCTCCGCCGGGCGGTGGTGGCGCACGCCTTTAATCTCAGCACTCAGGAGGCAGAGGCAGGTGGATCTCTGTGAGTTTGAGGCCAGCCTGGTCTACAAGAGCTAGTTCCAGGACAGGAACCAAAAGCCACGGAGAGACCCTGTCTCGAAAATTCAAAAAAAAAATGCTAAAAGTCTTTCCCCCAAACCTTTGAGAGAAAAACATCAGGTCTAGCATATGGCACTGCTTCTATAGCCTGCATGCCCATGCTTTGATCTTTCTAAGGTAAGATTCCTGCACTCCAGTGTAAAACACTACCAGTGAGTGTCCCTCAGGCAGAGGTATTTGAAGTTAAATATGTTCCAAAATAGAGGTCTGGGCCTACAGCAGGTGCTCATTTAAAGGCTATCTCAAATGAATACCTCTCTTCATGCTGAACTTAATTAAGTGTACTGACCCATTACCAAATAGGTTAATAAACTGAACTTTCAGTAGGCCCTTACTGAATTCTAGGTAGGCACTTTCAAGATATTTTGTGCAATGCATTATTTACAAAATTGTCTCTGTTGTCCAAAAGTTCATCAAAATCCAGATGACAAGTTGATGGTCAGTAAGACAGGTTGCATTCATTTACAACCATACTGAAGTGCTGGAACGAAAATCACTCCATCCACAGTGATTGTGCACATGGCAGTTGGTTGTAAGTTTGAGAGTAATCTGTGACATTGGGCTATCAGTGAACTTGAAGAGAGGACATTTCTGTGCATGAATTTATATTAAGATGTCCTTGGTGATATATATGAGATGAGATCTCTGTCCTTATATCAACAGAAAAACTAAGAATCTCAATTAAAAATATATTTCATAAGTCACTGTGCAATTGTCTATGTGATGTGCAAAATTACATAAGAAAAGCAAGAGCCTTCTCTACAAATATTATGTGCTTGTGGGAAAAATGGAGTGTAGAAATGATTAACTATATACATCTTTCATATTTAAATATGAGCAGTAAAACACACCCAGAGTAACGTAGATGGTCTTTATGCAGCTTTTGTGTAATTCAAAAGTCCACAGCCATCCATTTTGATAATACTTGAAAAATTATCATGTACAGGTCACATTTATGTAGGTCTTATGTTTTTGCACAGATATGGATTAAAGCACACCCATACGTTCCTATTTGTGCAATGATACCAATTCCTACAACACTATAGATGAGTACATGCAAGAAAAATAGAAGACCCTCAAAGACAGAGCTTTCTACTGTGTGGTCCCTTTATCTTTTTGTACTCTGTGTTGTGTGATCTAAACACAAGTCAGCTGGAGTTTTAGTTGACAAAAGCCAATTATGCACTTGAAAAACAAAAAGCTACTCCAAAAAACAAAATCCAATGATACATTCTCAAAAAAAGAAAGAAAGAAAAGGAAGGAAGGAAAGAATATTGACAGTATCAGCATCTCAAGGTATCAGTATGACATCACCAAGTGCATAGATTCTCTGACACCTTCAGTGATCATCATCATGTCTTTAACTTTACAAGAAGACCATCTTGTTTACAATTAAAATTACAATGCATGGATGGAAAAAATCAGCACCTCTATTTATGTTTCACTTTAAGGATGAATTGAACTTACTCAGATCTTTACTGTACAATCCTTCCTTGTATTATTGACCAAAATTCAATACAATACCCATTATTTTTCTTTTTCTCTAATATTTTATTTTATCATTTATGCATATATGTGTATAGTTGGATTATGTACAGATTACACAACACAGAAGGTTGTGACCATTACTACCATAGAATATATAAATACATATAAATTAGTGCAAGTTGAAAGAGAGTGTTGGATTCCCTAGAGTTGCATTTAAAGGTGGTTGTGAGTCATCTGATGTGGGATTCCCCTCTTCCTGTTATGAATATCATGGGTTAATAAAGATAGTGGCTTGGTCTAATAGCATAGAACAGAGATAGGCAGGGAAAACTAAACTGGATGTAGGAGAAGGAAGGTGGAGTCAGGGGAGAAATATGGAGCCACCCCAGAGATAGACATGCTGAAACCTTGCTGGTAGGCCAGGAGCCTCATGGTAAAATATGCAAATAATGGAAATGGGTTAAATTAAGATGGAAATGCTAACCAATAAGAAGTTAGAGCTAATAAACCAAGCAGTGATTTAATTAATACAGTTTCTGTGCAGTTATTTCGGGAGCCTGGGCAGCTGGGAAACAAAGAAGTAGCCTCCTTACTACAAATTAGTCCTCTAATGTGAACAACTATATCCACCTAAAACCTGAGAGATCTTGGAAAAATAATTCTAGACACTAAAAAACAAAGTTTAGCTACATTTTTTCTCTGAATGGGCTTTGCTTGCTGATCGCATGCTGCAGCTCCTTTAAGAGAGGTCTTTCTGATTCAATGATAGCAGAAAAACATCCATGCAGTTTTGAATTGGCAGTTTCCTGGCTATGGATTGTGCTGCTAACACAACTCTGACTCTTATAGGAGACTGAGAATTTATATGGGTTTTGAGAGCGGAGTGCTTCAAATTGCTTAATGGCAACATAGACCTGCTGTGTGCCTGAAAATGAGGCTGTGAGCATGGCTCATGCTAAACAGACCTCTGCCCCACCATGTCGAACTGGGCAGAACAAGCAGGCAAGGCCTTGTTTGCCTTAGCAATACCATTGCTTAGGTTTTTAAAAAGTGCTTTAAGAAAAAGTTTTGGTCAGAAAAGGGTTACACATAAACAATAAAGACAAAGTCAGATGGAAAAGACCTCTAAATGGGTCACAGTGTTGGATAAATGTACATAGGCTTGAGAGAGAGAAGAAAAAGAATATAGACAGTTATAAAAAGAAGTAAATGGTTTTAAAAAAGGCAAAGTCTTTAAAGAGACAGAGCACAGACAATCATTGATTAAAAAATAAGTCACATAAAGATGGAATATAATAGAGAGTCTACATTATGTATATCATTGTATTTTCTATAATTTTTTTGACTGCAGAGAGACATTTGATTCTGGGGACTGTTAAGATAAACTAACATATGTATTTTAAAGGTATCTTGAAATCAAAATATGGTCTAAGGATATATTGCTTTGAAAAGGGGTTCTTCTTTTGTTTCCACAGAGGATAAGAACCTGTGAAATCCTTCCAGACTAATATGGTTTGATGGACCAAAACCCTCTGAAAGGTCACTTTGAACATCCCTCAAAAAATTACTTTGCCCAATAAACAGCAAGAAGCAGTTTGGAGAGAACTATGCCCATATTCCCAAATATTGTTTATAAATGTTTGTTTAAACTTAAAGGGGGATATGCTATAGAGATATGCATTGGTATGGATCTTGGTTTATTGATACAAATTTAAGGCCAATTTTGGTATATGTATATTTCTGCTCTTGATTAAGGTATTGTGTTTATACACCTCATTTAAAAATGTAATGTATATTTAAGAAATACAGATTAATAGATAGTCATATATAATAGTTAAGCTTGTTGTCAGGTGAGTTTGGTTTTCTAGATGTACAGAGATACATTTCAGATAAATTGGGATTCTGCAACTCTTTGAAAGACCTTCAGAGTATAGCATTTAAAATGTCTTAAGTACTTAGGACTTTTCATGACTGTGAGACACATCAGCTCCTGGCAGCAACAATCTACTTCAAGACAAGGATGAACACCAAAGAGGCTCCTTATGGAGTTTGTAAGAAACTGCTCTTGCCTGGACTGCTTGATGGTATGCTATATGAACTGGACATGCAGGATCCACAGAGAAATAACTGCTGAAATTGCCTAAAGGTGAGACTGTCCTTCTGGGTCCCTGCTTCATGAAAGAGTATGCCAGATATTCTGCAGGACACAGAAGAAAGTGACTGACAAATTGCTAATATAAGCAGAACTGTCTTTAAAATTTCCTGCTTCATAGAAAAGTCTGGGATATTATGGGCCTGTCTGCTGAAGATGGATGTTTCAAATATACAGAAGAAGTTTATGTGACAGTCCAGGAAGCGAGATGTTTCTGTCAATTCTACAGTTTTGGAAGTGGCTTACAATGCACTTCCTGTTTATTTAGGTAATATTATATTCTTCTGGAGTCTTTGATGGAGTTGAAGAATATATATAGTTATAGTTTTCCTCAGTTATGATAAAAGGTAAAGTATATATAAATATTGTAACTATAATTCTTGCTTAATACCTGTTTTGTTTTATGTAATTTTACTATTTTAAAATTAAAAGCTTCCTTTTTATTTAAACAGAAAAGGGGAGGTAATGTGGGATTCCCCTCTGTATGCTGTGAATACCATTGTTAATAAAAAAAAGTGGTTTGGCCTGACAGGGTAGAAGAGAGGGAGGCAGAGAAAACTAAACTGGATCCTGGGAGAAGGAAGGCAAAGTCAGGGGAGAAGCCATGGAGCCACCCCAGATATATTGGATCCTTGCCAGTAGGCCATGACCCTCATGGTAAAATATACAAATAATGGAAATGGGTTAAATTAAGATGTAAAAGCTAGCCAATAAGAAGTTAGAGCTAATAGGTTAAGCAATGATTTAATTAATACAGCTTCTGTGTGGCTATTTTGGGAGTCTGGACAGCAGGAAATGAACAAGTACCTCCTTACTACAGGTCGCTGAGAATTTAAGTTAGTCAAGTCTCCTGTGAGAGTAGTATGCATTCTTAACCTCTGAGTCATCATCTAGCCCCAATATGCCCATTTTCAAGGTAATCCTTGATCAGAAAACTAAAGTCACGATGTGCACACATGTGCATCTACACATATGCATGCACAAAATCAAACACTAAAGAATAAAGAAAAGAAACAAAAGCAGAATAGCCATACAACCAATCACATTTACACTAACATTTGCATACTAATCTCTATCACATCACAAATGTTCTTATAAAATATTACAAGTTAAATAAACAATCAAACACACTCCCCACTGCCATAGCAGTGCTAACTACTCTGTACCACACATCCTTCTTTGCCAAATGTAGTAACTTTTCTAGTCTTCCTCGCATTCATGGAAGAAAAGACTAAAAAGGGAAGTTGACAATATCTATCTTCTTGAAGAATCCACGTTCAAAGCTCTAATGAGAAGCACGAGAAGTCTAAATGAAAGGTCATTAACCATGACCTTACTAGCAGCACCAACGCTATAGTGTAAACTTTGGTTTTATAACCTCACCTTCCAACTCCAATAATGTGAATGGTGAGAAAAGCTCACTAAATTTTTCTGACACCATGATCTGTCTACGCAGACATGAGGCCATGTCAACAAAGTCAGAAGATATCCTTTCCTTCGGAATAGCACAACCTAGAAAGGAGGTTAATTAAATGTGGTTGACACTTTTCTCATTTTCTTTACTGATAGAGACTAAGAGAAGCACAGGAGAACTGCTAAAATAGAAAAGGAGTTGAAAATAGGCTACTTTCATCACGACTCACCAATGCTGTGCACTCAGTGCAGGCTGGACAGAATTAAGCAATCCAGTAAGCTGAAGACATTCACTGTGTGTGTTCACTCTCTGGGAGACATTGAACTATACCTGGGGATAAAGGGTGAAGACAGAACCAAGATCCTTGCCATGAGGAAGCAGGGAAAACATGGAAAATGAAAGGTACCTAAGAAGAGATTTCTGCAAAGGTCACAACAAAAGACTGGGAAGTTGTCCAAAGTAAAGAGGGTGAGGAAGTGAGTAATGGAGGCTTGCACACAGGCTCAGGGATGGAGGTTGGCATTTTGGGTCCCAACTCATGCCCATCAGATGCCTAGAATCAATGTTCACATTCAAAGGACCAGGGGTGTGGATAAGATCTCTGTGCTGCCATTAAATAAACTGTTTACTTGGCCATTTACAGGATGTCTCTTTTTGATATTTCTGATGTACTATAAATGAAGAAAAAAAGCTCAAACACATTGCTATCTAGCAATGACTCATTGGGCAAAAGAAACTACCACTCTCACATCGATTGAACATAACATGTAGCTAATAAAAATAATGAGGTCACAACACCAGGCACAGTCAGATAGTAGGGCATAGCTTTAAATGTCCAAATTATACCAAGTTGATAACTTTATATACTATTGCATATAATTTTACTTGGAGGCTATACAAGGGTGTAATGTGATACTCAACCTCAATGACCTTTATTATAGTATCAAATTCATTTATTAATTTAATAAGCAATCAATGTGAGAAACATTTAAAACTAAGGGAGTGATGGAAAAATATTTATGCACTTGTCTCATTGGTCCTGACATCCCCAGATGTAAGCAATGATTGAAGACATAGACATAGTTCTGCTGTTTAGTGTTATGATAAATGCTTTCAAGTCAAAACAAGCTTTATAGGACTCTATTTCTGTAATTATAAAGAGGGTGAGAACCTATATCTTTCAGCAGACCCATAGATTAGAAATGCTAAGCATAATTAGTCAAGCTCAAAGGTAAGGAGATGAAAGGCTGACAGTAGTGTTGCTGCATCAGAGCAACAAGGGGTTTGATTGCTTGGGAACAACAGTAGAACTAGGAGCCTTTCTCTAATCCCTGGGAAGAAAGAGAGAAAAAGGAGTGATAGGCCTCTTGCTCAGGGAGTTACAGAAGCCAGGAACTATAGAAAGTCCTTTTGTATCTGATAACCTTATGTGGGAAAAATCTCTGAGACCCAGAAGGAGTTAACAAACTCCTGGAGCACTGACTGAGCGGGTTCTTCTGGAATCCTAAGAATTGCATTTGCATTCTGGGAAGTTCTGGGGACTCATGCTTTTCCAGAAATGCAGGTTAGCTGAGTCAGATAGTTTTTCCACCAGCCAAGAAATGTCCTGTCCTATGCCAACATTTTTCACCTAAATGCAGGAACACACTGGGGAAGGATAAGCCTAGACCTTCAGGAACCAGGAAAGTGAAGTAACCCGGGGAGTTGAGTGAGTTTTCCCATGATGTATTAGCAGCAAAAAAAAAAAAAAAAAAAAAAAAAAAAAAACTTGGGAAGGGGCTGATTGTAGAAAAAGAATGAGGAAGGAAATCTTGCTTCCTAGAATAGGTTACACAATGCAATGCAGGGCAAAGGCAGGTTCCCATGACACACAGATCTTTCCATAAAGAAGAACAGATCAGATTTCCTTTCAAATACATAAAGCTACTCACTGTCCAGTAGGAAGTCAAATTATGTTGTATTCCTTCACTGTGGCCATTCTGAATGTGTGTGTGTGTGTGTGGTGTGTGTGTGTTGACATTTGGTGCTCTCCACCCTATTTTTTTTGGAACCTTGTCTCCCTCTGGACGTGGATGGAAAATGTCGATTGGCTAGGCTGTCTAGTCAGTGAGTCTAAAAAATTCCCCTGTCTCTACTTCCTCAACACTAGTTTGCCACAGGCCTGAGGTTTTGTTGTTGTTTGTTTGTTTTGTTGTTTTTATATGGATGCTAAGAATCCAAGCACGAGTCCTCTGAATTGCACCATAAGTGCTTTCCCAAATGAGTCATCTCTCCAGCCCCAATCTGAATAAATTTTTGGGTCTTTACCTTCCTAGATTTGGGACCTGGGAGTTAATATAAACATGAAGCAGCATTCCAAGCCCATTCTCCAGGTCCCTACAATCAGGAACAGTTATTTGTTTTTTCCAGAAAATGAAAAGAACCTGAATCCATTCGTCTCTTCATCAGTCACAGCTGGATCTACTATTTCCCTTTGCTCCCTCAGCATAAATTCTGCTAGTAACAATGTTGTGCTGCTTGACAGTCAGATGACTCTACAGAAGAAGTCTCATTCATTAGGATTCCAAACATTGCTCAATTCTTACCATCAATTTTTATTTTCGTCTTTCCCTTTCTAAATAACCCTAGTTATATGCTTATTCAAAATATGCATATTTGAGGGATGAGGATGCAACTCAGAGAACGTGCATGTGCACCAGCCTGGCATGTACAAGGCCCTAGGCTTGACCTTGTCTGTACACAGAAGAAACACACGCACATTGTGACTGCATTGTGAATAACACTCTGATTTCAATTTCCATCACTCTATTTGACAACCAAAGTCTTCATCTTCCAATCTACGTCTTTAAAAATAAGTACAATTTTGGTATTACAACTTTTCACAATCATGAGTGGAGACTGGTAACTTTCCCAGTACAACCATATGCTTTTATATTAAATATGCAAAGATCTCATAGCAACATAGAGTTTTCCTTGCAGTTGAGTTCTCAGGTTTCAACTGGATACATCATTTCACTCAAAGCCCAGGTCTTGAAAATAAAGTGTGAGTTCTCAGAGAACACAGATGTCCAGTATGATTAAGTTACTTGAGCAACCAATGCCAAAAGTTTCTAAATTATGTGCTCACGTTCATGCAGCCTCTGAGCAATAAAGAGAGAGAGAGTCAACAGGATTTGAGACAGTGAAACTAATGCTGCATCCGTGGTCTCATGCTCACCCCTGTAGGAATGGAGATTATCAAATATATGTGTTTTCTCTCAGTGTCAGGATAAAGAAAAGAAAGAAAATAAATAGCATTAGTGAAGCTCAATTTCCTTGTAAGTCAAAAGAACACAAAAGAAAACCAATTTATTTATTTATTTATTGGTTTTTCAAGACAGGTTTTCTCTATAGCTTTGAAACCTGTCCTGAAACCAGGCTGGCCTCAACTCATAGCGGTTCACCTGCCTCTGTCTCCTGAGTGCTGGAATTAAAGGTATACGCCAGCACCACCTGGCTGACAAGCTACTTTTTAAGAAAATGCAATTATTTTAAAAAGAATGATATAACTCAAAGTTCACTAATAAGGGGGAAACAACCTTCTAAATAAATTGTGGAAATAGATATCACAGATATATATTATGTTTCTAAATTTTTTCCTTAGCATTTTCATAAATTAATTCAAGGAACCAAGAGTCATGGCTAAATAGCATACAACCATGAAACTGTTGCCTCTATGTCCATGAATATACTGTTATTTGTGTAAATGAATTAGGTAACTGTAACAGTGTCATATATAAGCATGTTCAAGGACAGTCTTGGTGTTCTGTAAATTTTATATGAAAAAGACATTTAAAAAAGATACTTCTAAAGAACTAAACCGAGCCTGGAAAAGATCACAGGACAGAGTGCTGTATATTTTACTCCAAAAAATAGCTTGAGGGCTAGAGAGAAGGACCCATGGTCCAGAGCTCTGTCTGCTCTTCCAGAGGATCTTACTTTAAATCCTAACAGTCATGTGTACCCTGAAGCTGACAGCTGGTATGCAGTTGATACTCAGCTATAAGTATGCTTTCCATATGTGCTTTAAAAATGTCTTGGCTTCTTTTAAAAGCATATTTTCACCTATAACAGGAATTATATCTTAATATATTTAGTATATCTTCTTATATTAATTCTGAAATACATATTAGAAAGAAAAGATCTTAAAACTGTTCTCCCCACCTGGAATCTACAAATAATTCTGGGAAGGTAGTTAATCAGGGGAAGGTTTGTATTTCAATATTGCCAATGTACCTTTTTCTTGAGACAGAAGCAGGAAGAGACCAGAAATTCTTTCAAAGACTCACAGCTTAGAATGGCAAACTTCATTGGCTGGAGAGATTCACCTATAAAACCATGGACATATTATCCCTGCAGGTATTCATCTTTTAAACCCTCTCAAAATCAAGTATTTATTGAGTCTGTATAAAGACCAAGTCCTGCTCTATACTTTGAGATACATAGCTTAATAACAAAGTCTCTGTTTTCAGTGTACACACACTCTAGTGGAAATAAGGAACTTGGTCTCAGTATTACACAAATTTATAGTTCCACACTAGGATACAGACTATGAAGGAAGGGTTCAAGAAATTCAAAGAACATACAACAAGGAAAGATAATCTCATTCAGAGAGTTGAAGGAGGTGGTGTTTCTCAGGGAAGAGCTAGGAAGTGTGGAAGGACCCTCTTCTATCTCCCATGTCTTCTTGCTGTTTGTCACATGTCCACCTGCCTTTGGAATATATCACCTATCTGTTCCTTTGCGACTTGCTTGCTGTTTTACAACAATATAAAGGATAACTTCTTGTCTCCTTCAAGTTTTTGCTGAAAGCTTAATTCCTTCAAAAATTATATCAGGATGTTTGCAAAATGATAATATAGGACTCCTGATCCGTGACACATTAAAGGTTGCCAATTTTTACTCCATTAACTGGCTGTGATTTCCATAAAGGAAAAACCTTTCCTCTGTTTCGCTCACTAATATACCGAAAGTAATCAAAATCTATTAAAATTGTGTTGATTAACTTATTGGAAAATTAATTCATGACATTGGGTCACATTAATTCGTAACTATTTTGAATTGAGATCTTTAAGAAGTAAGCACTTCTTCAAACACTAGGAAATATAAAATGAGACTATAAATATTGCTTTTTACCTTACAGGCTTGGTGGGACACACATGCTGTCTACAGGTATCACACAGAGACATCATCTAGCAAGATAACACAGTAAGACATAAATGAGCCTGTGAAACAATACCATTGTTGAACCATAGGGAGATTTACACTGTTTCCCATGGGGAATCTTGGTTGGTTTGATTTAAAGCAGTTAGGCAGGTGGTCACGCAGAGAATGAGAAGTGGTCGGTGTGTTGTATCTGCAGAGTTCATGTGGATTTTAAGGATCCATGGAGTCAGCATGCATCCTTTCCAGAGGGAGATGGTCATCAGGATGAAGTTGTATTCACCAGACACAGAGGGACCAGTCACCAGAGAAACCGGAGGTAGTGAAGACATGAAAATTGCATCAAAGTTGACTGAGCCTGCTTCTGCCATGCAAAGTAGATATTTAGTAGATAACAATGCATATGTTATTATTTTCCAAATATAGCAAGTGATAATGGATTTCTAGCCATTGCATCATAAAACTTAGTTTGGAAAACACACTGTGGAATTGTTTAAATGTGGATAGTCAAAATCAGCAACTAGGAAAGGTAGATTCAGGGAGTAGTCTGATGTGAACAACATGTCAAAGGTAGTGTGGGAAAACCTCAAGTTTGGAAAAGAGCAAGGTTTAAAAAAAAAAGAAAAATGATGTCTTGCTTCTCATCACTTATCCAATCAGTAACCAATTTACTCATTCATTTATTCATTCATTAAGTACATAAATATTTATGAGCATCTTTCAAGTACCGCGCTCCAAATAAGAGCACATGAGAAGCAAAATAATGAATGTGATGCAGTCTCTGACCTGGAATAACCCAGAGTCTGACAAGAGAGACAAATATGTGGCTACAGGTGTAATGGAGTTGACCTAGATCTGAACAACGACCTAAGTGTGGCCCAGACCAACTCAGACTTTGGGGATTTCCATTTTGTCTTCAAATCCCTCCTTCCTTAAATCTAAACCATCAATTTAAAACAGAAGGCTGTCATGAAGGTGCACCAAGGACTTCTGCTTTAGAGGCAAGATCTCTAGCATAGAGCATTATTTTGCAAGATGTTTGGCTTTCAGAAAGCGAGGACTGACAGAATGAAGTAGATCATTAGGGGTAAGCCATTTGAAGGAGGCACCCAAGCCTGGTTCTGGCTGCTTCCTGTGCATCCTAGTTGACTGCCATTTGAACTCCATGTTCCTTTTGTCATTGATGGAACACCTCTGGCTGTGACCCTCTGAAACTGTGAGCCATAATAAATCCTTTCTTCTCAAATTGCTACTATTGGGAGATACACATTCATAAGAAAAGTAACTAATACAGAGGCCAATGTTTTTCTTTAAATTATGGTCCCGAGGCAAATCTATACCACTGACTTTCTTTGCACTGCTTTATGGTATGATTATTTGGAACACAGCCATGTACATTCATCTAAGTATTGTTTATGGATGCCTTCTTTCTGCTGAGACCAAATAGCTGGGGTATTGGCTTGCAAGGAAGACTGAAATATGGTAACATTTGATGTTTTATGAGAAGAATTTATCACCTCTAGTCTTTAAGTTTTTCTTATCATGACCAGGCAAACTTCAAATGCCCTATTATAGCATATGTAGACTTTTTAACCTCATCATTTATAACATTCCTAAATTCATAACTGCTCTGAAACCATTTACTTTCCAAAAGAAATTTAGTGCCTCCTGTCAGTCTATTGTATAATATGACAATACTGCAAGGAAACCAAAGCAATACGTTTTATTATATTTTAACATTGAATTGATCTTACCCCTTATACCTCAATTTGATCCCCCCTCAGCTTTTGTGTCTGCATGCTGGGGGTGATACATGTTTATATGCCAACCTGTACCCCACATCGTGGTTTGTGTGCATAGCCTATTTGCATCAACTCATTCTCGCTTCCCATTGCTTAACATTAGTGTCTTGTGAAGGCTTCTTAGATTTCACTTGTATATATTTTTGGCTGTACCTGATTTTATTGGAAAGTATTATCTCAGAAGACTAACAGGTTCTGTACCCCCAAGATTCTTCAAGACTGGGATTAAAGTATCTTTTATAGTAAGAACAGTTGTAATCATGGTTTTTATTCCTTTATGAACATAACGCACCACCTCTCCATTTAGATATTCAGGAGTTTGAGGTCATCAAATAGTCTGATTTGGGGCTCTCATGAACTTGTCTGCTTAATACTATACTCCTAGCCTAATTTTGGAATACACAGTTTCTTTCAATCTCTTGATTGAATTTTTTTTAATTTTGCAAATGATGTTACAGTTTTGTCGTTTGTTTGAATCATCATTGCTGTCCTAGGGAGTTTCATGGAGCGAATTAGAGTGGACTTTCTAAGGTTAGACTTCCAGAAATCACATTGGTTCTTCTGTACTTACTAAAAAATGACCTTGAAAAAAAATATCTGACCTGATTGTACCTGAGTTGCCTTCTTCTATATCCCCAGGATAATAAAATCCATTCCTGGGATAGCAGTGAATTTCACATGTTTTTTTTTTTAAATATTTATTTATTATGTATACAATATTCTATCTGGCATGTATGCCTGCAGGCCAGAAGAGGGCGCCAGATCTCATTACAGATGGTTGTGAGCCACCATGTGGTTGCTGGGAATTGAACTCAGGATCTTTGGAAGAGGAGGCAATGCTCTTAACCACTGAGCCATCTCTCCAGCCCCAGCAGTGAATTTTAAATGAATTTCCTCAACCTAAAAAGTGTCACAAAGCATTATTTATAATTGTGTAATAATCTTTGCTTAACCCCCATGTCGCTAATATTTGAACTGATAATCAAAATTGTTATTTTCCAGTTCATTTTCTGTAATTTTCCTAAGCCTATTTGATTTTGTTTCTAGCCATGCTCATTCTTCCAGTAAAAATCCATTAATTAGAGATCCCATGTGGGGGTCTGTTAGGACTCTTTCTCCTTTTATTTAGCCTCAACTTAGCTCTACCAGCTTGCCTTACTATGTTCATTGAGAAGCTGGTAAATTTCAAATGTTAAGAGAGAGAGAGAGATAAGAAGTGTTTCAGGTTTGTGGGAAGCATGAAGACTGTTGCTTATCCATTTCAAATGTTTTAGACTATTTAGACTACTTTCAGCCTAAAAATTTTATGTAAACTGTGAAGTGGGCCACAGAGGGAACAGTTTGCTCACAGAGGAGGTCTTAAACAGTCGTGTGTGTGTGTGTTTATATGCAAGTTTGCATATAGATGTGTGAAGAATTTGTGTGTGTGTGTGTGCGTGTGTGTGACTTTATCTCTAGAACATCTTTCTTTCAGATCTTTGAAATAGGACTGGATTTCAGTTAGAATGTTTTCCAATTTACAACTGGCACAGTGACTCACTGGGTAAGCCCATGCACACATCTGACATCCTTAGTTTGATCTCCAGAACTCACACTGGAAGGAGGGAATCAATTTATGAAAGCTTCCCTCTGGCCTCCACTGGTCCACTTGACACAAGAGTGCCCGCAAGCATGTACACACACACACACACACACACTACATATACATACTAAGAATAATTACAACATAAATAATATTAATGTGTCCATCATATTATCCTTTAACTTTTATGTTCCATTGATCTACTTAAAGGGTCAGATGGGCCTTTTGGGACGGTGACATTTGTTTTGAGAGAAATCCATTCTCTGCTTAAGAATTGGCTTTAGAGGTTGATAATTGGTTGGCATCTGTCAAGATGTTTGACACACATTCACCATAGCTTATATTATACTGCAGTGGTTACTCTCTTCTACTGAAGAAGATATTTTCTTTGACTCCCAATTTTTTGGTTGCTGATTATAAATTTCAAAAGACAACAAGAAGCAAAGACTCTCAGATGCCATCTGAAACAGAGCTGGCAGAAACGGGTTTTTCAAGTCTGTATCCCAAAGAAATGTCTGGAATTAAAAAAAAAATAGGTGCAGCATCTGAAAATGCAATATACTTTACTGCAATGAATTAATGCATGAATTCTTATCATTTTATCAAGCAGGAGATGAATGGCATATGGAGATGTGGAGCGTATTCCAGAAGGCTCTAACCACTCATTTGACCTCATTTTTCAGGGATCTTCGGAAGCAAGGCTAATTCCTGTATCCTCCAATGGCAAGCCTCCCCCAGAGACAGCGACCTCATCAGCATTTGCTTCTCTCCTCTGCAACTCAGCATTGGATGCCCAGCAGTCCACTGAAGCTTCCAGAGAAATTAGGGCTCTAAGGGGAAGACGAAGGCTCCTCAGACTCCACTGGTCTGGGCTGTAGTTGCAAACTGGGTCATGGGGCCTCAGGGATGTGGAGGTGGTTTGACTTTGCTGAAGACTTGACATCCAGCCCTGTGGGGGTGTAAGAAAACTGTTTTGCTGTAAGTTTTAAACCCTTGTTATCCTCAACTTTCTTTTCATGTGAGAGTCTGATAAGCAGGTAAGTTTCAAACTGGAAAATTATTTGTAACTTTTAAAACAAGGAAGTAGGTTAAAGTTTTAGGTATGGGTGCATCATGGGTCATCTTTGGCAGGCTATAAAAAGTTCAAGTCAGAATCAGCTGTGGGGAGAAAAATGATCTCTCAACACCAGGACAATACTGACTGAAAACAAGAGGCAAAACAAGGTTCTCAAAGGCCAGGCACAGTGATCTCAATCTCTCTGTCTCTGACTCTGTCTCTCCCCCCCTCATGTGTGTGTGTATGTGTCTGTGTGTGTGGGTATGTATGTGTGTGTGTGTCCATCCCTCTCTTCTCTCTGTCCTGTTTTTTCTGCTTCTCTTTAAGTTTTCTAGTATTTTTACCATGTACATAAATGTTTCGAATATGGAGTGTTTATGACCATTGGTTCAACACATAAATCATTACCAAGTTCATTAAGCATACTCAGGAGATTAGATGAATGAACACCTAATTCCCAAAGAAAAAAGGTACAAAAGGTGGGACACTAAAGAGAAAATTGGAAAGGACACACGTAGAGGTCCATTCCTGGTGGAAGGAAGGTTAATGCTCTCATAGTATAGAAACAAGTCAATGGGCCTGATTTACATCCATTGCCCCTAATGCCTGTGGACCCAAAACATGAGCCATGGAAAAGCTTAATAAGTGTCAATGATTATCTGAAGGCTTTGAGCAAATGTATTGGCACAAGCTCTCTCTATAGTCATGTTCATGAACTTCTAAAAAAAGAACAGTATCTCCTGCAGTCAGAATTAGGTGGTGTTAGATCTGAAAATTTCAAGGAGAAAGACCAAATCCACTGTCGCCCAATTAGAGCAAGTTTTATTGAGTACAAGCCAAGAAGATGAACATTGGCCAGGTCCATACCTGGGAATCCCAAAGAAAGCGTGCTTAATTAGGTCAATCAGATGCATATAAAGACCAAACCCACAAAGCTTTCTGCTTTCATCCAATGGGGACAAACATACATCCTGTTTTACTTCCTACCTACACATCTCCCACTCACGTGTGATCAAGCATATCAGCTGGGGCAACCAATCTTATTTTACTGGAGTGAAAACATGTGACTTGTTATTTTACATGAGCAACATACCCCAGAATTCCAGGAAGTTATCTCTCCTTAGGCAAGTGGGGCTTGCAGGTTAACTTTTGCCCTTACAGTGGGAGTTTCATATCTCTTTCTCAATAACTTGGCACAAAGGTAATATAGAAAGGAGAAACAAACCTTAAATTAAATCCTTCTAAGTATTCCAAAATTTGCTAGCAAGGCAAACAGTGATTCAGACTATATTCAAGGGAGATGGGCAAAGGAACTCTAAAAAACACTTTTTAAAAAATGATTGTGATGAAATTATAAAGTTAATGCAGCAACACATTAAGAGAATACGAACTTCTTTCTGATCAGACCAATTAACAAGAGGCCTTTAAAATATATGGGGCAACTTGAAGATGGTATAGATGGAGACCTTGTGAAGAGCACTGGCCATAGGGAAGCTCAGCTATTCCCTCATTTATGCAGGACACCACAGCTCATAGCGGCTCACTTAACAACCTTCAATTTTGGGCATCACCCATTTCACCAATGAGAAATTATTTCTCACATGTCTTATGCTGTTTTTTCTCCTATAAATTTTAATTTCTGAAGCACTTGCAAAACAGTCAATGTAGGCTGTTGGCTCCTGATTCCGAACTCCAAATGTAATTTAATAGCCACTGAAATGTAAATTAAAAATGATTTACTTATGTATTATGTGTTGACAGACAAAAGTACACCTTACATTATTTATGCTAAAGTATTTTGAATAAAATTCTGTACAAATGATATAATGTATATAATTCAGATTTTTCAGGAAAAAAACATTCAAAAGGAAGAAAAACACTGAGTTGGATTTCATCACTCATTCTTTCATTCAATAAATATCCACATCTGGATTCACTTTGGTTACCTCTTAGTGCCTTCGATTGCAAAATGTTGTGGTTAGAGTCCTTGGGATTGATGCTGCAGTATTATATAAACACATCTTAATAGAAAAGAGGGGAAAACATGATATATTTAGCTCAAATAACAGCATCTTAAGGAGTCTGGGAATCTTTTTCTGATCAATAAGAAAAAAAGCAAGTGGTCACATCCTATTGGTTGTGATATATTAGTTTGGAGTGTGTACTGACATTGGCTTATCAGACATGCTGGGAGATAAATTCTTATGGGGACAGATGAAGCCTGTTTGATGATAACTATTCATGAGTATCTCATATTGTTTTAAGTGTATATAGTAGTTTGAATGTAATTCATAGGGATTCGTACTATTAGGAGGTGTGGCACTGTTTGGGGTGAATATGGCCTTGTTGGAGGAAGTATGTCACTGGGGGGTGGGCTTTAATGTTTCCTACTCTCAGAATATTGCCCAGTGAGTCAGTTGACGTTCTGTTGCCTGCAAGTTATAGGATATCAGGGGCATTGAGTATCAGCCTCAGCACCCTCTCACGGGCTAGTTATTATCTGCTATGGTAAGCAAAAAACTGGCTATTTGGATCTGAGCATAAACGGAATAAATCAACTCATATATGTTACCTCTACATGTTCTTTATTCCTTGGGCAAAGAATCAGCGGGAAGGAGGAGGAGGAAAAGGTGATCTCCCCCAAGTTTTTAGTTTTAACAGACACAGTTAAAAATTTCTATCGGATAAACAATGATATCATACGCATTTTAGAATGCAATTTAGAGGGCAGGTAGAACCTGACAAAGCAGCATTCCCAGAAGTAAGTGACACCATCCAGGAGGGGCCAGCATCCAAGGGGAAATACCTGACATTCCAAACCATTAGATAAAGTTACTAAACATCCCTGAACCCTGGACTCACCCACACCCAGACTTATCTGTCTGGTAAGGACGGTGTCTTCCTATCTTTTTGAAATTCCTGTGTGGTCTGTTAGCAAAGGTAACTGGGGGGGAGGGGGTGACTCTAAGTAAACTTGACTATTGAAACAAAGAGTGACTGTTATTACTCTAAGGCCTCATTGAAGGTCATTCCATTGTCCTTATACTGCTGCAGTATTTTGAGAATGAATCCCATTTTGAAGGGAAGATTCAAGGCTTCACAAGATTTTTAGAGATTTGACAGTGACTTTTCCAAAAGACAAATGTTCCCACAGCTCTGCTGAATGGGTTTCTTCATGTGGCTGTCCTGCAGCTCTGCTGAACAGATTACTGTATGTGAATGTATATGTGTACACTTCCCATGGATCTGCCTTTGGCCTGTCACTTGTCCATTTGCTGTATAGTATTTGTGGGCTCCAACAGTAGGACTCTCAGTTATTCCCCCAGCATGACATCTTCCTGCCATGATGATAAAGGACTAGAACTCTGAAATTTTAAGTTAGCCAACCCAATTAAATGTTTCCTTTATTGTTAATTAAATGTTGCTGTGATCATGGGTGTCTCTTCATAGCAATAAAAACCCTAACTAAGACAGTGTGGATTTGAGTTCAGAGGGTGACAGCTAAGTTTTTGTGTTCTGGAGCAAGGGTGTGATCAGAGATGTGTAGGCTATGAACAGAAAAGGTACTAGTTTGTTAAGAGAGAGAAATACCTCTAAGTTTGGAAGTGAGCCAGAACTGGAGTAGCCTTGGCCTTGAAAGAGGTTTGGCTATGGAAAGAAGATGATGTTTTGTTATTAGTTGTGGGTTATTTATATATTATGCCTTTTCTGCACATGTTTTGTTTTGATTAATGTAATTTGAGTTGATGGAGCTGTATCCAGTTTTCCTCTGCCATAAGTTTCCTTTCATATGTTAATCTTAGAATCTCTGGAATCTTTCCATTCTACTCCCCTAGCATGAAAATTCTTTACAAATTCTGTGAAAAAACATAAATAACCTTTACTTAATTTCTAAAAAAAACTCAGACCTAAATAATCACACAGAAACTATATTAATTGCAACACTGGCCAATGACTTAGGCATATTCCTACCTAACTCTTACATTTTAAATTAGCCCATTTCTATTAATCAGTGTATTGCCACAAGGCTGTGACTCTCTCTCTCTCTCTCTCTCTCTCTCTCTCTGTGTGTGTGTGTGTGTGTGTATCTTTGAACTTCTGGGGTAGAAGTTTACTCTGTTATACATTAGCTGAAACAGTTTTATTCATCAATCAATAAAAGCAACACATATACAGAAGGATATCCCTCATCAATAGAGAACTTTGAGTGAGAAATTCGGGCTCCCTATAGGATATTTTTTTTTCTACTGAAGGAAAAAAAATGGGCGCCTTAACTAGAACTAGAGGTGCGGATCTTAAGTCCTCACTACTAGGGAACCTAAGCTAGGAGACTTATAAGTTTGAGGCAAGTCTGTGAAATTTGGTGAGATCATTTCTGAAAATAAAAGTAATCAGAGAACCAAGAGATCTCAGAGAAAGAGTGCTTGTTTAGAACATGCAAGATTATAGAGTCAATCTCTGGGACTATAAGGTTAAATAAATGAGCAAACAATAGACAGGTACATGTATTAGGATCGAAACCTAGTGCCGTTGTCCTTGGCTTCTCATCAGCCTTCATTGTCCGCCATGTTCAGAAAGTTCGGTTTCATCCCATGCTTATTCAGTCCCAGTCCCGCTGGCCTTGGTGAGCTCCGAATAGATCATTTCCACTGTCACGGTGGGTGGGTGCACCCCTCGTGGTCCTGACTTCCTTGCTCATGTTCTCCCTCCTTCTGCTCCTCATTTGGATCTTAAGAGCTCATTCCGGTGCTCCTATTTGGGTCTCTGTCTCTATCTTGATCCATCGCCAGATGAAGGTTCTAAGGTGATATGCAAGATATTCATCAGTATGACTATAGGATAGGATCATTTCAGGTTCCCTCTCCTCAGTTGCCCAAGGTACTATCTGGGGACATCTCCCTGGACACCTGCGAGCCCCTCTAGAGTCAAGTCTCTTGCCAACCCTAAGGTGGCTCCCTTAATTAGGATATATATTTCTCTGCTCCCGTGTCCACCCTTCCTTTATCCCAACCATCCCGTTCCCCCAAGCTCCCCCAATCCTCCCCTTCTCACGTTTCTCACCCCAATTCCCCTTAGCACCATGCCACCTCACCCCCAAGTTCCCAGTTTTTGCCCAGCAATCTTGTCTACTTCCCATATCCAGGCAGATGACTATATGTTTTTCTTTGGGTTCACCTTCTTATTTAGCTTCTCTAGGATCACAAATTATATGCTCAATGTCCTTTATTTATGACTAGAAACCAATTATGAGTGAGTACATCCCATGTTCATCTTTTTCCTAATACATGAACTGGCTTTGTGGGAGCCTAGCCTGTTTGGATGCTTACCCTCCTGGACCTGAATAGAAGTGGGAGGACCTTGGACTTCCCGCAGGGCAGAGAATCTGGACTGCTCTTCATTCTAGAGAGGGAGGGGGAATGGAGTGGGGGGGAGGGGGAGAGGGGCAGGGGAGTGGGAGAAGGGGGCAATGTGTGGGAAGAGGGGGAGGGAAATGGGAAATGGGGAGGAGGCAGAAATTTTTTTTCAACAACTAAAAAAAAAACAAAAAAAAATAAAAGTAAAAAAAATAGACAGGTACATTAACAGCAGAATAAAAAGTATCATGACATACAAGAGTTTGGGGTCAGAAAGATGCTGATAGAAATCAGTTTGGTCACATAGTGCAATAGAAACGGCCCCATGAGTCAAAGGATAGGGACACAGGTGATGGAAGTATAGCATGAACTTATGATCGAAGGAAGAGTGGTCCATCAGTTGTCAGTGGGCTTTTCATCATTTCATGCACAAGCTGTGCTTTGCTGATTATGACAATTTTAGTATCTGCAGCATAATAGGTCCTGGGTACATGTTTGTGTGATTACTATAATAACATATGCAAAAAAACTCAGAGAATAGTTGATGTTTGCTTACTGAAAGCCATTGTTAATGTTGTTATTATCATTTAAAATGAGAAAAAAAATCATGAACATCCCAGGGATAGAAACTCTCCCCTTTGTCATTGGCAATACATTTCAACATGGCTAAGGTTTTGCTCACTAAAGAGGAGGAGCATGGCATCCATGACCAGGGTATAAAAAAGTGACCCTGTCTATCAGCAACAATGAAAGATAAGAAATGGGGAATAAGGTGAGCATCCAAATTGCCTAGGCTGCCACAAAGCCAGTTCGTGCAGTAGGATCAAAAACCCATTGCCATTGTTCTTGAGTTCTCGGTAGTCCTCATTGTCCACTATGTTCAGTGAGTCTGGTTTTATCCCAGGCTTTTTCAGATCCAGGCCAGCTTGCCTGGATGGAGGTGGGTGGTCCTTGGACTTCCCACAGGGCACGGAAACCTGATTGCTCTTTGGGCTAACAAGGGAGGGGGACTTGATTGGGGGAGGGGGAGGGAAATGGGAGGCGGTGGCGGGGAAGAGTCAGAAATACTTAATAAATAAATAAATAAAAATAAATAAATACATATTAAAAAAAAAAAGAAATGGGGAATAAGTTGCCATTCTAGGTTCAGGAGAGTTGAACCCAGGACAAGCAATGAGCACCTAGGTTTTGTGTGTGTCCTGTTCCTTCGCTAGTGTTAATACCCACATCCCAGTTAACATGCAGGCTTCCATACATACAGTGGGTTCAATGAAACAAAAATAACTTCATGAACAATAATAATGACAAAAGAAAAGTTAGGAAAAAGTAAAGAAAACTGAACTTATACAATAAAGTGAACACACTGAGGGCAAAAGACCCAGAAGTCTTGAATTCCTCAAATGTCCGTGTAAGCGTTGATTTCCTTATTTTAAAAACTTAATACTCAGTCTCTGGTTTTTTTTTTTTCATTGTTCAAAGCCAATCACATTTTTCCATCCTACATTTCCCAGGGTTAGCTGGTTTTCTCTCAGTAATAATGTCACTCAATATGACTGAGCTCATGCTTATTAGAAATGCAGAACCCATCAGTCAGAATCCATGAGTTCTATTTACATAGCAAGATCAAACAAGAGAAACCTCAAGCCACAGTGAAGTAAACTAAGCCCTTCTAGCATTCTTAATGGGTTCTCTGGAAAAGGAAACAAGACTTCCTTGTTGTTGAGCAAATTTTCTATTGCTAAGACCAGCCCATTCCTTGACTAAATAGTCAAAGAAAGGCTTATTGAAATAAAGGACACTGAGTTCCTAGGAATTTACTCCCAGAATCCTGATCACAGTCAAGTGGGCATGCTACAGAAATAATTACAGGAGAATGAGGTCAGAGCACACCAGTGAGCCATGCAGTCTTGAGATCACAGCTGTGAAGAGAGCAATTCTTAGGAATCCTTACTTCTCCTAAAGTGTGTCATAACTGGAGATCAGGCTCATACCCTGCTGCAGTGCTATTTAAGCCTTTTCAGGAATGGAGAGCAAACTCTGAGAGTGGCCAGGAAAAGCATGAAAGGGAAGCTGGATGATAGATCATAATCTTTGGTTCTCCAAAAAGACTCTCAGGAGTGACCACTGTGGCATGCATTGCTCATTGCATATGGGTCAACTCAGCTTCATCTAGATATAGGGCTGGGTGTTGGATGGTACAGGGGTATAATGTCTGACAGAAATTCTGCCTTTGTAGAACTTATGTGAGGAAAAGCTCTATCCAGTACTCATCCTGGTAAAGAGTCGAAAGCTTCGTAGGTATGAGCTCTGTTCATAAAGACCTTCATAAGCTAGTTCCATCTAAGTTCAAGATTTTAGAAAGCATCTCCAAATAAGAAGCAGTGTGACTTGAGCATCAGGGCATGACCAGGAATGGAGTCAGGAATGATACAGGAGCCTCTCAGGATAGAGGGGCTTTATTTAGAAAGCACTAGAAAAGGGGTAAATGACAAATACAGGAAACTGGGAGAGGTGGTGTGGGAGGAGAGGGAAATAAGGTCAACAAAGAGGCTGCCAGGGTGACCAGATGTAAGAGTATGAAGGGGCTTGCTGAGAATTTCAGGGAGTTAGTATCTGCCATGCGATACTGACGGGATGAGAGAAAGGATTGAAATACCAGGTGGCAGACAAGTAGAAAAGTTTGGAAATTTATTCAAATTGCCTTTGAACTGATGAATGCCAGGCCTAAAGAATGACAAATAACCAAAGATGAAACAGTTGTCTAGTCTGTTGAACTAAAAGAACCGAATCCCCACTGTGTGTCCCGGGGAGGGAAATGTGGTGTACAAAAAACCCACTCCCCTGCAGTGCCAATTGTGGGGTCCTAAGTTCTTATAATCAAGGCCCACCCCATGGATGGTGTGAAGCCAGTAGCAACCCCTAGCATGCCGGGCCCGGGTCTTCCCAGAGTCATGATGCTTAGAATGCAGCACAAAGTGCCTGGTAAACTCCATATAAAACATTTGGATAGAATTGAGATATCAGAAAGCAATTTGTATGTGGGTGTTCATCGATATATGTGCCTGTGGAGGTCAGACAACAGCTTCAGGAGCTTTCGGCCACCCTGGGCTGTCCGTCTGTGATGTTTCATTTTCCCCTCCTTGAGGCTTGGGGATGGCTGATTAGAATACAGTGACTACACATGGATATCGGGATCTACCTGTGCCTGCCTCCCCAGTTCTGGGTTATTGTTATGTATCACCATGCTATGGGATCTGGGAATGAAACTCAGGTCCTCATACTTGCTGGACAAGCATTTAACCCACTGAGTTGTCTCCCCATGATGTAATAAAAAAGTTTTCTCAGGATGAATTTTAATGGGTGCACTCTTTGCGGCATCACGCACAGTCTACCTGCACTTCACCATGCAGAGTAATATCACAGGTTCATTTCATGACATCTCTATAGTTGTAGGTCAAATAAACAGAGGAGTATTGGGCAATTCCATGGGGTTCCTTTTCTCTTAACAGTCCTGCTGCATTCAGCATCTGTGACAATTCAATCTGGTGAAAAATGAAATGTAGACACAGTGGCAGGACTTAACACTATAAGGAGATTTCCATTGCCATAGGACCTTATAAGTTTATACCTCCAGAGACACATCATGTTATCAGAAAACCTAGCTCAATCCTTTTCTTTAATGGGACAGAAAATTGCTTTAGAAATATTAAGGTATTAAAATAAAATAAGAAAATATACAATAGCACAAACACGATCTTCTTTAGCAATATCTAATATCAATCCCTGAATTGTGAGATGATGATGACATAAAATAACCTAAAAGGCACACACTGGCCCCTAGGGAGGTACTTTGTAAACTTCATGATGTGTCCTTTCTAAACATCCAATGAGAGGATTCACATGACACCATGGAAACAAGGCCTTGTAAACCTAGAAGGACCGATGCATATATGAACTCACAGAGGCTATGGCAGCATGCACAGAGTCTGCTCGAGTCTCAGCCAGATGGTGTCCTAGATATGAATGAAGTGGACATATGCCCCCATCCCTAACCCAGAAGCTATCTTCAATTGACAATCACTTACAAATAAGAATTAGTGCCTTCCAATGAAGTCTCACTGGGTATGCAAACCACTCTTAAGGCCAAGTTCCATGCTCAGTAGTATATATTATGATTTCCAGTTTTGTGTTTTTATGTTTCCTTTATTTGTGAAAGTGTATGGCTCTGAATCTATATCCTCCTCTTGTACTTTACTTTTGTTGTTTTTCTTCTATTTGTTTATTCTGTTCTATTCTGATTGGTTTGTTTTTAATTTATCATGTTGTATTTTTTAATGCCTGATTGTGTTCTAATGAGAGAGAAAGACATAGCATGTATTTGGTGAGTGAGTAAGTGGGGAGATTCTGGGAGGAGTATAGTGAGGGGAAACTGTAATCAAGATACACTGTATGAAAAAGATTCAATTTAAAAATTTATTGTTGAATCAAATGGCTAATCATTGTACTGAGTTTAACAAATAAAGACACTTACTATTAAGGCTTAGGATCTGAGTTTGATTCCTTGGACCCACATGGTTGAATTGATTTCTAAACATCCCATTGGAAACACTGAAGCATATACAGGCAAGGCTGTACCTACTGGATGCACTGAAGCATATACAGGCAAGGCTGTACCTACTGGATGTTCTGCGAGTCTCTGGCAGTTTGGTGGTATTTTTGTGAAGGATTTTCATGGCAGGGCACTTCCTCACTCAGAGTCACATCTCCACACATTCATAAGAATAAATTAACGGTCCAGTTTCTGTTGACCCATTTGTCACAAATGCCAAATAGTGGACTGACCTGCATGGAACTTTCACTGATATTCTATAGAAGGAGTATCATTGGCCTGCCCAGACATGTCTCTAGCAGTGGCTAGCATGTCTTGTTCTCTGTCGACTTCTTCATCATAAACTCAATTAAATTACATCTACCATCCTAAAATACCAAGTTCTTTCTGGTGAGGACAGATGCCCAGAATGTGTTCCAGTTCTGCAATCCATCATTAAGATCCTAGTAAAAGAAGCCGGGCGGTGGTGGCACACGCCTTTAATCCCAGCACTTGGGAGGCAGAGGCAGGCAGATCTCTGTGAGTTTGCGGCCAGCCTGGTCTAGAAGAGCTAGTTCCAGGACAGGAACTAAGAAGCTACAGAGAAACCCTGTCTCGAAAATCCAAAAAAAAAAAAAAATAATAATCCTAGTAAAAGAATAAAAACAAAATCTACTGAGCATCTATTTTGAATTCCGTTTATTACACAAATAATGCCAGGTAAACATAACATTTTTGAAGCACATGACTCCTCAATCATTTAGGACATCCACTTTTGTGGTGACATTTTGTTTGTGATGTAACAAATAAAATTTGCCTGAAGATCAGAGTGCAGAGCTAAGCCACTATTTAGGCATAGAGGCCAGGCTGTGGTGGCACACACTTTTAATCCCAGCACTAGTGAGGCAAAGGCAGATGGATCTCTGTGGATTCAAGGCCACCCTGAGCTATACAAGCTTGTTGTAGTCTAAAAGAGAAACAGAGACAGGCAGTAGTGGCTCAAATCTTTAAGGAAGGTGGAGATGGGAAGAGAGGTGGAAGGGCGAGAGAGGAATATAAGGCGGGAAAAGACAGGAGCTCAAGGCATTCAGTCTGAGGAATTGTAGAGACAGGATAAACCATTTGATCTGAGGATTTCGTAGAGGTAAGAACTTGTGGCTGCTCTGTTTCCCTGATCTTTGAGCTTTCACACCGTAATATCTGACTCTGGGTTCTTATTATTAAGAACAATTAGAAATTGCATTGCACACTTTTATATAGCTGGTGTGGTACAGTCCAGAATAAAACCCATATTTGTGCTATTTAGGTAGCAGTCACTTTGCATTCTATCACTCTGTGATCAGGAATCTATATAACATCCCTCTCTGGGGAGCAGATATGCTCTCCGGGAATTAGCTCTATCTTCTTTTTGACTGAGCAGCACCATGTACATTTGCCCAGACTATACGTTTGTAGAGGACACTGGGGAAAAAAATAAAAGGAATACAGCATCACGTCACTTAAATAATTACACAGAAGCTAACACTTCTTTCCAAACAAAACATGGCCTTTTGGTGTCAGGCCAACACCATCCCCAGAGGGATGGTTGCAATGAACTTGTAAGCACAAACAAGGAAAGCAGAGCGGACACAAGTCCTCTGCTGAATTATCCTATATTGACACTGGAACATTCAGACTATAAAATATGCAAGAGATGCAAGGTTGAATCAAAGTGTACTCTGTAATGCGTACCACACCAACTGAAGAGTAAAATGTGATTTAATTTACTATATAATTTGCTTGTTCAACAAAGCTGAAAGATAACTCACTTAGTGCCACTTTGCTTATAAGTAAGCCGGTAACTGGTGCTGTTCTTTCAGCGAATGGTCCTGTTGTTGATGCCAGAGAAAGCTGTTTGAGTGGAAAATACACAAAATTAGGGGTCTGCTACTATAGTACTTAGAGTGCACCCCTTTCGTCCTCATCAAGCGTATTTCTGCACAGAGGCAATTATAGCTCTTTGTTTTTCTAACTCGATGAAGTCACTGTGTCTTGCTTGGTGGCACACAGCTAGGGGAAAAGATGCATTCAGCCAAATTTAGAACCATTTGGAACTCACGAGTTGTGAATTGTGAACCAAACCTGAATCTTTTAAAAGCTCATCTGCTCATCAGTGCACGCCAGTTCTGCTTGCAGCATCGCAGCCTGGGCCTGCCTCAGAGGACCAAAGCCAAGGGTCCTGATGGTCCTCATGCTTCTTGCAATTGTCACTCTGGGGTAACAATGCAGATTCTTAGATGCCATAAGATGAGTGTACCACAAGGCCCTGGCATCAACATCCTGAAAGGAGATACTCCCGAAAGGTGAATAAGGACTCTGCTTTTTTCCCAACCTCTTTTCATTATCTAAATGTCTCTTCAATCTTACTGTCATCTTTTTGCTGATATTCTTATACAGATGAGCTCCAACCCAAATCAACCAGACCTGAAAGCCAGTTTCTCCTCCATATCTCTCTCACTGAAGTTTATCATACGTATTCTCTTTCAAAATTAAATGTGCGTGCATGTGTAACAGACAGAAAGAGAGAGAGAAGGAGAAAGAGAGAGAGACGGGGGGGGGGGATTTGAAAGGGATATGTATGTGAGCTATGGTTTATAAACAGAGACCAGACTTGCAAGTGTAGGTTCCTTCCTTCTACCATGTACGTCCTGGAAATCGAGCTGGTTATACTTAGTAACAAGCACTTTTACTATCTAAGCCAGCAGTTCTCAGCCTGTGGGTAGTGGCCAAAATTTTGGGGGTCACTTATCATATGTCCTATATATTACATAGCTACATTATGATTCATAATAGTAGCAAAATTAAGGTAATAAAGTCCCAACGAAATAATTGTATATTTGGGGACCACCACAACATAAAGGATTGTATTAAAGGGTCACAACCTTAGGAAAGTTGAGAATCACTAATTAAGCCATCTTTAAAGCCCACACTACTCACATTCCTATCTTACCATCTTTATAAAACCTCTGATTGTATCGTGCTCCAGTTCCAACACAATTCCAAGATCTGTCCTTACATTTGTATTCTGTCACTTTCATTCATGAGTGTTTCCTGGGAAACTCATATGTACCAGGAACTTGAGACTCTGCACAATAAGCAGCCCTGAGTAAAGACAAGAACCTTGGCCATTCTTGGATTCATTTAAATCAATTGCAAATTTAAAAATTCCTTATTATCTCTGAGGAAGAACCTACATCTGGCACAGAAAGACCTGGTAGAAGTTGTCACATGCCTATACTTTAGGGAAGCCATTGCTCACAAGGAAAGCTTGCCAGGAAGGGTGGGGAAGAAAGAAAGTGGAAGGCTTGTCTGAGCAAAAGAAGCAGCACATGCAAAGGCCCAGGCAAGTGAGACAGTAAAACCAACTCACAGGGTCTTACAATGAGTATATGTACATGAGCCTATACCAGGTATCCAAAAGCACAAATGTGGCTCTGGTTATGACTTCCTACAGCATAGATGCAAGGGAAGCCATAGGTCACAGTTCATGAAGGACATAGCTCAGTGTGCTGAGTTTGGACCCTTTCGTGAAGATAAGTACTCAGGTTTAACATTAGCTTATTGCATATTTATTTGATATGTTGGTGTGCATGGATGTGTGTAGGTGCACATGCCACAGTGTGAGTCTAGTGTTAGAAGACAACTTTTAGAAATCAGGTCAAACATGTGGGTCCTAGGGATCAAGCTCAGGTCCTAAGGCTTAATAGTAAGTGTCTTTACTTGTTAAACTCTCTCATCAGGTTAAAATTCTGGAGGATGCCTGTTTGTTTTTCTTTGGGTTCTCCTTCTTTTTTAGCTTCTCTAAGAACCTGAATTATAGGCTCAATGTCCTTTATTTATGGCTAGAAACCAAATATGAGTGAGTACATCCCATGTTCCTCTTTTTGGGTCTGGCTTACCTCACTCAGGATAGTGTTTTCTATTTCCATCCATTTGCCTGCAAACTTCAAGAAGTCCTTGTTTTTTACTGTTGAGTAGTACTCTAATATGTATATATTCCATACTTTCTTCATCCATTCTTCAGTTGAAGGGCATCTAGGTTGTTTCCAGGTTCTGGCTATTACAAACAATGCTGCTATGAACATAGTAGAGCATATACTTTTGTTGTATGGTAAGGCCTCTCTTGGGTATATTCCCAAGAGTGGTATTGCTGGGTCCAGGGGTAGGTTGATCCCAAATTTCCTGAGAAACCTCCACACTGCTTTCCAGAGTGGTTGCACAAGTTTGCATTCCCACCAGCAATGGATGAGTGTATCCCTTTCTCCACAACCTCTCCAGCAAAGGCTATCATTGGTGTTTTTGATTTTAGCCATTCTGACAGGTGTAAGATGGTATCTTAAAGTTGTCTTGATTTGCATTTCCCTGATCGCTAAGGAAGTTGAGCATGACCTTAAGTGTCTTTTGGCCATTTGAACTTCTTCTGTTGAGAGATCTCTGTTCAGCTCAGTGCCCCATTTTATAATTGGGTTGATTAGCCTTTTACGGTCTAATTTCTTGAGTTCTTTATATATTTTGGAGATCAGACCTTTGTCAGTTGTGGGGTTGGTGAAGATTTTCTCCCAGTCAGTGGGTTGTCTTTCTGTCTCAGTGACAGTGTCCTTTGCTTTACAGAAACTTCTCAGTCTCAGGAGGTCCCATTTATTCAATGAGGCCCTTACTGTCTGTGCTGCTGGGGTTATACGTAGGAAGTGGTCTCCTGTGCCCACGTGTTGTAGAGTACTTCCCATTTTCTCTTCTATCAGGTTCAGTGTGTTCGGACTGATATTGAGGTCTTTCAGGCGATGAAAGGAGACAGAGACAGAGACAGAGACCCACATTGGAGCACCCGACTGAAATCTCAAGGTCCAAATCAGGAGCAGAAGGAGAGAGAGCACGAGCAAGGAACTCAGGACCGCGAGGGGTGCACCCACACACTGAGACAATGGGGATGTTCTATCGGGAACTCACCAAGGCCAGCTGGCCTGGGTCTGAAAAAGCCTGCGATAAAACCGGTCTCACTGAACATAGCGGACAATGAGGACTACTGAGAACTCAAGAACAATGGCAATGGGTTTTTGATCCTACTGCACGTGTTGGCTTTGTGGGAGCCTAGGCAGTTTGGATGCTCACCTTATTAGACCTGGATGGAGGTGGGTGGTCCTTGGACTTCCCACAGGGCAGGAAACCCTGATGGCTCTTTTTGCTGACGAGGGAGGGGGACTTGATTGGGGGAGGGGGAGGGAAATGGGAAGCGGCGGTGGGGAAGAGACAGAAATCTTTAATAAATTAATTAAAAAAAATAAAAAAAAAACAAAAAACAAAAAAAATACCTGAGTGAAGACCTTAATTTGATCCAGGACAGGTCTAGAAAATAGAAATACCATATGAGTCAAAATCCAAAGAGTTAGTAAAGTTACCAGAAGACAAAAACTGAGTGCCTTAGGTTAAGGGGAGTCTAAAGGCAACAATCAGGTTAGAAAGATAATGAAAATTTAGGCAATGAAGTCATTTTAATATGGCTATATCTTGAAATGAAGGGAGCAGAGTCAAGTTTCAACAACTATAAAATGAGGAACGGAGCACATAGGGACAAGGATTTGGAGCAATAGTGATGCAATACAAACCAAGCTGAAATTGTTCCCATTTCACTGTTTTTGTTAGGGAAAAAAAGGGATGACTTGGCAGGAGCTAAGTTGAGATCATAGAAGCCAGTGTGAAGAAAAGACTTTGGTTCATTTTTGATAAAAGATTGAAAGGGACCTAAGATACAGAGGCAATGGTGCTGGGGTGACTACAAGACAATAGTTTGTTTGAAACTGCAAAGAACTATATTATCTTGACAACTTACATCTCTGTGGGAAGGAATTGACTAGAAAATAGGAGTGAGGTGGAAATGGCAATGCCCTTCTGGAATCCCTTAGCCAATAAAGGATGAGAAGGTGGATAATGTTCCTGTGTCTTCAGACTCCTGGGCCCAAGTTCTAAGTGTGAAGCATCAGGACTCATCCCCATTTACCCTCAACTGACACTTTTTTTTTTTTTGGCCAGTGAATCCCATTGACTTTCTCCCTTCCTTTTTCAGATTTTTCTATATCTTCACTCTTTATTCTAATCCCAATTTCTAAAAAATGTATTAGTACACAAATTCATATCCAAGGATCTGATTATAAAGAAAACACCATATATATATATATATATATATATATATATATATATATATATATATAGAAAGAGAGAGAGAGAGAGAGCCTTGGGTGTTGACAATGCAACCTGTTGTTGACAACCAAGATCTCTAGTAATTTTTTTTGACATTAGTCACAATGTCAATGTACAAGAGAGGTAACATAAACTACTCTCTTTCAGGTGTGATGTTTGTATGGTATATGTGTCGCACATGTGTATATATGTTGTGCATTCAGCAGAACTTAATATAAAGCTGCTATAGGGAATAGTAACGGGAGATCCAGATACAGACCAATGGGAGTTACTAGCAATGGCTCAAAGAAGCAGTACCCAAGGTCTCCATAAAGGTAGTACCAGCGGTGACAGGGTTAAGAAACAACTAGCAGAAACACTTGGGAGGACTTAGTTACTCTTTCCTATAATGGCTTAAGCCCCTACATCTTCCTTCAAAATAAGATGATTGACATAATGAGAACAATAATATGCAATGGCAATCATGTCAATGGCCCAATGAGTCTGTTCCTGATATGCCCAGGAAACCAATTTCTTTGCAATAACTCATGCAGAGAGGGAAAAAACAGGCAAAAAGTGCTAGGCACTAAACATGCAATTATAGTTTTCTGATTTTAAAATTGTGTTTGGGTATGTGGTGCACAGTCTCTAAAATATAATTACCGAGGATCATAGTTTAATTTGTATCAGTCACAATTTACGGCTTGTCTATGTTTATAGAAATGATTATGGTTCGAAGCTCCTTGTGCTTTCCTCGACGCATAAAAATGATTATCAAGGCTTTAGCAGAAGCCGCCTTCACAGAGAATTGGCAGCAACAGGCCCTTTAATCAGGAGCAAGATCCTACAGTGCCAAGCCATGCAAATATGCAATCTCTGAACAACAGTTAACTTTTCATAATGAGGGTGTTGGAGACAACTGGGGTGAGATACCACAGAAAGGACCAACCTAACCAAACGCCAGTCATAAATGACTACTGGGCACTGAAGGCTGTTCTCACTCCTCCATCATTTTGTCAAGTCCAAACACAAGCTAAGTTTTGCCATCAGTATATAACCCGATCGTTGTCTTTATGGCAAATTGACTACAAGGTTGGCTGCCAACCTTCCCTAAACGATTTCATGGGCAGAGAGTGAGGAGGCAACCCACAGGTAATGGTTCCCTATGAACTCAGCAACTGAACATTGTGGAACCATAGACAAGTCATTTCATTACCCTGTACTCTAGGCTTTCCTATCTCTGTCATTAAAGAAAAAGAAAGAAGAGGAAAAGAAAAAGAAAAAAGAAAAAAAAAGATGATGGAGAAAAATGGCTTTGAAGATTCTACACGTCCCAAGAAGTGATGAATGTTTTTGAAGAAAAGCATTTAGTTCTTAGAATAGTCAATCAGTGACTATCTGTATGTTCACATGGACACACTCACCACATAGATACATACAGGCCAATTAAGGCTGTGCAATGTCCACAGATATATCATTTCTTTTGTGTGTTAGAAAGAGGTAAAGGGTTTGAGATGTAGATTTTCTGTAGCATTCTATTTATTAAACAGTGTGGCTATGGACAATTTTCAGACCCTTTCACATGGCAAAAAAGAATATGAAGTTTAGAGGCCTGAATGCGACAATATGGATGACCCACCTGTCCTGAAGATCAATTCATTTATCTGGTCAAATAGGAAGCTGCACACTCTGTTCCTTAGTAAGTAGTTAATACTTATTTTTAACAAGATTAAAAGTTATTGGAGAGAGGCAGAAAGAATTATAAATGCATTTAAAGGGATACTCAGCTCCATATATCCCTATTATAAGGCGTTTAGATAAGACTTCACAGGTACAAAGTTCTCGCTGATCATTATATTACACTGGTATGAAATACAGGCTGCGGAAATGTCATTTCCTGCCCCAGAGTGGGTTTAAAGGCCGCAACCGCATATGTAGAATGATTGTATCAGAAGCCATTTCACTGTGAGTTTCAAATAATAACTCTGTATCGTACTACCTAACAAGTCACAAGAGAGGAGAAGAAAAGGAGAAGGTTGGTGAAGAGTGGAAATATAAGCTTCCACAGGACTATTGTGTGAATGGAGACAAAGACTTGGGAGAGAGAATAAGCTATGGGGCTTTATGAGGCGAGTTCAACCCAAGCAGTGATAATAGCTAAATAAAAATCATATGAAGAAAGCGTACCTCTGGGGTGTAAAAAAGGTTAATTAGGGTTAAAGAGGTATAAATGAGGAAAGGGTAGAAAGGTAAGACCATAAGGTTAAGTGGAAAGTCTGTCACATGGGTCTTAAAAGTAACAACAGTGTTGGCTTTTTGGAAATATGGGAGGGTTTTAAGCAGAGAATAAATGGAATCATATTTTAAATTTCTCTCCCTGACAGTGCACCATGGAAAAGAGACTGTAAAGGAGCAAGGACAGAGTCATGCGTGATCAGGTGAGGAAGATCAACTGGAAATGTCCATTCAGGAAAATGGAATTATAAGGAAAGAAGGATTAGGCTCTTATAAGAAGTTCTCAACCTGTGAATAACAACCCCTTTGCGGGTTGAATGACCCTTCCACAGGGGTTATCTAAAACCATTAGAAAAACACGGATATATATATATATATATATATATATATATATATATATATATTATGATTCACAACAGTAGCAAAATCCTAGTCATAAAGTAACAACAAAAACAATTTTATATTTGGGGGTCACCACAACATGAGGAACTGTATTAATGGATCATAGCAGTTAGGAAGATTGAGAATCACTGCTCTCAGTATTCATCTTGAATACCAAATGGTCAGAATTTCAAGGTGGTATGGACTGTTGGATATGAAGTCATCTAAATGATCCCAAATGAGTGCATTTAGTGCAAAAAAGGTGACTCGTCATCAACTGAGAGAAGAGGTCTTGAGTCAGCTACAGATTCTAAGTGAATAGATATTTAAGCATTAATTTTGAATTGAGGATTAGATGCTTAAGTATAGCACATGGCACTGAAATTTATTTCAACGTTATAAATACACAGGAGACATTTAAGGCAGAAATAGAATTATCGTTCAGCCCAACAATAGTTCTCAGTGTACACACAAAGAAAAGGAATCACCCACACACTGAGACAATGGGGATGTTCTATCCGGAACTCACCAAGGCCAGCTGGCCTGGGTCTGAAAAAGCCTGGGATAAAACCGGACTCGCAGAACATAGTGGACAATGAGGACTACTGAGAATTCAAGAACATTGGCAATGGGTTTTTGATCCTACTGCACGTACTGGCTTTGTGGGAGCCTAGGCAGTTTGGATGCTCACCTTACTAGACCTGGATGGAGGTGGGTGGTCCTTGGACTTCCCACAGGGCAGGGAACCCTGATTGCTCTTTGGGCTGACGAGGGAGGGGGACTCGACTGGGGGAGGGGGAGGGAAATGGGAGGCAGGGGTGGGGAAGAGACAGAAATCTTTAATAAATAAATAAATTTAAAAAAGAAAAGGAATCGCCTCAGAGAGACATGTGCACTTCTGTGTCCTTTGCATCATCATTCACAAAAGACAGATATGGAAACTGTCTACCAGCAGATGAACAGGCCAGAGTTTTCATTTCATTTTCTTACAGTGGAATATTATTCAGTATTGAAATAAAATCTTGTCACTTGTTGTAATATGAATAAAATCACTCTCAAAGAAAAATGCTGCATGACTCCCCTATATAAAAATATAAAAATTAGATAAAATATAGAGAAGTATAAACTAGAACACTGACTACCAGGGACTGAGAGGTTTGCCAATTAACATGTAGATTAAATGATATGGACATATAGTAATATGAAATTCTTAGACATAGATGTCTAATGTATAACAGATTTAATTGTATAATATATAATTAGTAAGTTGTATTTAATAATGTTACAAATTGGAAAAATGCTAAGAGATTGAATTGTAGTTGATCTCATCACACCCACATGGTAAGTACACTAGGAGATAGGTATGTTATGACTACAGTAATTGTTTCATGCATGTGTCTTAGGGGTCTTATTTGCTCACATGATATACCTTAAGTATATATAATACACAAATACAATAAAAGATAAAAAAAAAAGAAAGCAAACACGCCCCTAGGAGTGCTGAACTGTTGAAACTATGTAGAAGGAACTAATTATCTGGCTAGAGCCTTGAGGCTGAGGATCAAGAGAAGAAATTAGTAAAGTCCATGACAAGGAAAAGACGGCTGGAAGACAAGCAGCTGTGGGAGGCAAAGGTCAAAACAGAAATAAACTGCTCTGGAAGCCAAATTAAACAAAAAAGAAAAAGATTTTAGGGAAGAGGAAGCATTAAAGTTATATAGGTTTACTTGAAGAAGTAGTGATCACTGAACTATAGTGTACACAGAAGCTGTCAAGAGAAAGGGTTGATGATCAAGTGTCCATCCTGGGGGAAAAGAAAGAGGCCAGATAGGGCAGGTAAAGACCATGTTTTTGGTGGGGGGGATTTTTTTAATTAATTAATTAATTTATTTATTTATTAAAGATTTCTGTCTCTTCCCCGCCCCCGCCTCTCATATTCCTCCCCTCCCCCAATCAACTCCCCCTCTCTCATCAGCCTGAAGAGCAGACCAGGTTCCCTGCCCTGTGAGAAGTCCAAGGATCTCCCACCTCCTTCCAGGTCTAGTAAGGTGAACATCCAAACAGCCTAGGCTCCCACAAAGCCAGTATGTGCAGTAGGATCAAAACCCAGTGCCATTGTTCTTGACTTCTCAGCAGTCTTCACCAACCCTGCAACTGACAAAGGTCTGATCTCCAAAATATATAAAGAACTCAAGAAACTAGACCGTAAATGGCTAATCAACCCAATTATAAAATGGGGCACTGAGCTGAACAGAGAATTCTCAACAGAAGAAGTTCAAATGGCCAAAAACACTTAAGGTCATGCTCAACTTCCTTAGCGATCAGGGAAATGCAAATCAAGACAACTTTAAGATACCATCTTACACCTGTCAGAATGGCTAAAATCAAAAACACTAATGATAGCCTTTGCTGGAGAGGTTGTGGAGAAAGGGGTACCCTCATCCATTGCTGGTGGGAATGCAAACTTGTGCAACCACTTTGGAAAGCAGTGTGGCGGTTTCTCAGGAAAGACCATGTTTTGCAAGCTATTTGTTCAAAGGGAAGAAGGGCAGAAGCTGTTAGGAAGAATGTGGTCAGGAGAAGTGTGCTTTCTCTCAGTTAGGTTGTGAAACAAGGAGAAGTTGGTTCAGATGTTGTGGGAATTCTGAGGACACAAGAAACATTTCTCTATGAGGAACAGAAGGGGAAACTGGCTGACTCAGAATAGCAGACACCATGTGCATGCAAGACAGGCTGTCAGAAGTTCAGATTGTAACAGCCAGGAGGTCACAGGCGTTAGGGGTAAGGATCATGAGGTGTGTCGATGGCTGGCTCTGCCTAATGGTCCATTTTCCATCATGAGTGGGTCTGCACTGCCTCACCCTGACTCCTGTCCCTCATGGACTCTTCTGTGTGAAACCCAAGATCTGCTCTGTCTGTGCTTAAGAGTCTCCAATCGCTCTTCGAATTGATTAAGAAAAACACTAAAGTCTGACTAAATTTTTCTGGCAATTCTGAATGTGCGCTTAAGGAGCAATCAAAACATATATAAAAGAGAGAAATTCAAGGTCAATAAACCTCCAGAATTATGCAGCTAGAAAATTTACTTTAAAATGCCATTTTCATTACAGAAATTCAAAATAATAGAATTTTTAAAATTGCTTGTAAGAAGAGAGATGCCAGGCTTTAATGCAGAGAAATTCTGGACACCTTAAGCTTCCCCAGGCCCTAAACTGAATGTTTGGGTTCTGTGTTTGCAGCCTGAAGGTAGCACAGGGAAAGCCAGATTTGGGGGGCTGGTGGCAGAAATGAGTGGGAGTGGGAATTATTGTCTTACCAGTGAAGAGGTGCTGCAAACAATGTCAGAGAAGTCCCATCATATGTCAGATGTGAGTGCAAAGATGCAAAGCAGGCAAGCCAGCAGAAGCTGCAACAGGTGAGAACAGGGTGGGAAAATGCTGACATTTTCAACCCCACTGGCAAATCTTCAATAACAAATTCAGGATACTGGTCTACTTCCAGTCAAACACAAGATTCAACACCTACTTTCTTCTTGGGCTGCTTGAATCCTGTCTTCCATTAGAGTGCAATTTCCTCATCCCAGATAAGCATTTATTTTACTTTACGGTGTGTGTCTGTCTGTGTGTGTGTGTGTGTGTGCATGTTCATGTGCACATGCATATACACATTGGTTGATGTCCTTCCTCAGAAGTCATCCAGTATATTATATTCACGGATTTTTTTTTCATGAGTTTTCACAGGATGTTTCATTAGCCTGGAACTTGGCAAGAAGGCTAGGCTGAATGGTCAATAAGCCTCAAAGATCTTCATGTCTCTATGGCCCTTCCCCAGCTTGAAGAGTACAAGTTTCAAGACTACCACACTGGATTTTTTACATGAGCTCTGGGAATGAACTCGGGTCCTCAAAATTGTGGTATTTCTTTTAGCAGCTCAATCATCTTCCCAAACAACTAGATAACTGTGTTTCTTGGCCTTGTTAGTCCTAATGGCTGTGTGTGATGGTTTGCTTTTTGTCAACTTGAAAAAAAGCTAGAGTCATCTGGGAAGAGGGAGCATCAGTTGAGAAGACACCTCCATCCGATAGTCTGGAGACAAGTTCATGGTAAGTTTCTTAATTAATAATTGATTGATTGTGAGTGGCCCCATCCTTGGGCAGTTGGTCCTGTGTTGTATACAGAAGAAAAATGAGTAAACCATGAAGAATAAGTCAGTAAGGAGCATGCTTCCATATTTTCTGCTATACTTCCAGATTCTTGTCCTGCTTGAGTTCTTGCCTTGTTTTCCCTCAGCGATATACTGTGATTGGGACCTGAAAACCAAATAAACCCTTCCCCAAGTTGCTTTCGGTCATGGTGTTTATCACAGCAATAGGAAGCAAACTAATATATTGTACATTCAATATGTTTACTCCTCACAAGATTTCACTTGCTAAAAGTTTGGTCCTAAGTGTAGTGATGTTGCTAAGTGATGGAGTTTTCCAGAGCTGAGGCTTAGAAGAAGATGAATATATTCATTCTTTATATGTGTCATAAGACCTGTTCTTCTCACTGAGCACCCATGATTACTGATTTCACCATATTGTTCTTCAGTCAAGGAGGCCCTTTTAAGAGCCGAAAAGATATCTGTGCCTTGTTATGAAATATGATCAAATGGGAGTTAAATCTTACTTGTTTACAATATACACAACCTCCAGAAGTTTGTTCTGGCAATAATAACAACAACCAAAACAAAACAAATAAATAAAGAAATAACATAAAAAAGCATACAACTCCAATCCCTTTAGCTGTTAGCTTGGTAGAGTCCTCCTGTCCGGAGAATGCTTCCTTGTTTTTGCCCTCACTCCACCCCTACGATCTTGGACCAGTACACACATACAGAAAGCTTGCCATATGTCACACTTGCCTTCTGAAGGACGTCATAGAGGTAGCACATGGACTCCTCACAAACAACTCATGATCACACTGATGTCACAGGTAAACAAAAGTGCAATTATGTTCAGAGAACTTATTATTCAGAGGCACCGGTCTCAACTATCAGATTTACTGGTATTCAAGCCTTCCCCCGGAGCACGCCTACAGATGCCTCTGAATCTTTGCGCTGGGCCAACTTCACAGAGTAGCTAAGTTACAGTTTTCATAAGCATAGTTTTATTTCCGTATTTTCATACTAAAACTGCTTTCTCAACAGGCCCAGGTTTGGTCATAAACAATTAAACTCATCCACTGAATTTGAGTATAAGCCAACTCCAAATGGTCTCTTATTCTATCTGAGCCCAAGAAAGAAGATAAAACACAGCTGGTTAAAACGTTATAAAAATGACAGAAATGGATTGTGGTTACTTAAGAACTCACTCCTGTGTCCCCAAATACCCCCCAAATCTATAAGTATATGAGTTATCCCATAGGTGCTATCTAAAACAAAGAAGTGGTTAGTCTTGCCTATACATATTTTGTTTGATATTTTTTTCTTATGATTCTCCACACTGATGAAGTCATTCCTGGAAGCCCAGCTCCTGGCCGTAGTCCCCTGTGTATAGGTCTTTGTAAAAGATCCACCTGGCAGGAATTACAAAGGAGTCTGACCTGTGCACATCAGACCTAGGCAGAGCAAAAACACAGTGCTTTCTCCAGGTACTCATCAAGACTCAGCCCCTCTGGCTGGTCATGCTTTTCTCACAGTGCAATCCTTTCTCGGGATTTTCCCTGGGCTTCTTTACCTGAGCTTGCCCGAAGGTCCTTTTCAAGCCCTCTGCCACATTGTGACTGGAATGAGAAACCCTTAAGGAACACTTTCCCTGCTATGTACATTAATACTCCAGACCCTTCCCCTGTTTATCTGGTCCACAAAACTGTAGAGAACGTTTTTCCTCATATACTGACTTCTGCTCCTCAAGTGACACACTGTCACAGTACAAAGTGGAAGAGAGGCAGTTGTATTGTCTGTGATTGAGAACCTGGTTACCTTGCTATCCCATCAGTCTGTAAGTGATTGAAACATGATTATTACTTCTGCTTTGGTCTGTATCATTAATCAGTCACTGAGAACTGATGGCAGATCTTCTGTCAGTTCGATGAACAAACATCATTGAAGATCTGATAAAGATATTTTGAATACATACACACACATAGTGTGCATGCATATATATTTTCAACATATACTTAATCTGCTCAAAGTCTCCCACCTAGGATACCAGGAGGTTCTTCCAGATTAGCAGACTGGACCATATGGCTTTCTTTAGAAGTTGGGGAAGGGCCTCTTCTGGGCTAGGTTATTCAGCAATTTTTCTGCTCTCTACTCATTAAATGCCGGTAACAATATTCTCTCCTAACTTTGGATATCAAAAATATCTCCATAATTGTTAATTGGCTTCAGAAACACAAAGCCAGCTCAAGTTGGAAGCTCAACTCAACATTCTATCTATACCCCCACAATATCTTTTCCAAACAAGTACCATGATTACTCTTTATATAAGAAAAACCGAGTAAGGCTTGGGTAAAAAGACACTGCCAAAATCACAGGTAGGAAGAGACTGAGGTTACATTTTGGCTGAATAATTGCCCCCAGACTCTAAATGCCCTAAACTATTGCACTTTAAAGTGTAAGAGAATGTTCTGGAAGCATAGTCAAACCAAAGCTGCTCTGTCCATGTCTGGGAAGGCCACATAAGGGAAGCATCATTTGGATTTGTGCTTGATGCCATCAGAGTCCTTAGCTCTCAGAGCCCACAGTAAAATTCTTATGATGCTCCTCTGCCAAGACAGTTGCATTCTGCTTCCTGCTGTATGTTCTTTGCTCTCCTTCTGCATATATCATCAAGTTTCAATTTTCCTGCAAAGGTGTCCTAGTGACATTCTAATAGGGTACTCTTGTCACATCCTGTCTCAACAATTTTCTTTGTCAGTAACCAAAATTCAGCCTTCTGTCATTTCTGCCATCATTTTCTACCTCTTGTGTATTCTGCCATCAAATCCCTCTGAGTCAGACACTATGAATGGCTGACGAGAAGAACATTTTCTGTAACAATAGATGTCCTGCTTCTGAATCTGAATCAGATTAGCATACTTAGTCCCAAACTGTCCAGTCTCTCTATAGTCAATTCCCTCACCTATATAAATGGAATAATAAACCTTGTCTTGTTAGGGGATAGAGAAACAGCTCAGTTGACAAAGTGCTGGCTACATGAACAGTAGGGCCTGAGTTCAGATCCCCAACATCCATATAAAAATGCAGACTAAACACTGTATCTACAATCCCAGTGTTGGGGAGTAGAAGTGGAAGGGTCACCAGAGTTTGTTGGGTAGCTATTCTATCAAAATTAATGAACTCTGGATTCAGTGGATATCTTGTCTCAAAAAATAAGAGAATAATTGAGGGAGATATTTGATATTGATTTCTGGAATTAATACACACACAGGGAGAGAGAGAGGGAGGGGGAGGGAAGAAGGAAAGGAAAGGAAGAGAGCGGGAGGGAGGTGTTTGTGCAGCCATATGCACAGAAATCTATACATATGAAACTCATAACCTCTCATCTTAAAATAAAGCAAAATATTTTGGGCACATAATGCAAAATATAGACTACATGCTCAAAACTGTTATTCCTTCTCTACAAATTTGCCCTTCTTGCTGTGTTTGGCACAATCCTCAGAAAGGTGCTGCAAATGTCTTTTAGAGGATTTCCTTGAAACACTACGCAGATGATGTAGATCAACTTTGGTGAAAAGAAAATATTGGCAAGATAATCTTTTTAGTGTGGAAGAGAAAGAGGGTGAGGGAAAGAAACATGCAGTTATCTCTCCAGGTTGCCACTGTGAAGCATCGTCTATACCCATGCCTCCAAATCAAACTTTTCCCTGCTTTGCCCATGCACACATGGCATGTACTGAAGCCATGGAAGAGGCTGTACTTCAGAAGTACAAGGCCCCATGTTTAAAAATATTAGTACACTATGTGAGTAGGTATCTCTGTGATTGATTCAACAGAAGACTGAATAGCCAAGAGCTAGGCAGGAGAGGATAAGAGGAACTTCCAGGCAGAAAGAAGAACTTAGGGGATGAACCAGGTGTAGGGGAGATGCCAGTGAGACTAAGAGCAAGTTGGATGTACAGAATGGAGAGGTTAATAAGCCACGTGGCAGAACATGGGTTGATAGAAACAGGTTAATTTAAGTTCTAAGAGCTAGTTGTAACAAGCCTAAGCAAAAGGTCAAGCTTTCATAATTAATAAGCCTCCATGTCATTATTTGAGGACTGGCAGTCCAAAGAAAGTTCAACAAGAAAGTTCTACAATAGACCCAAGTTCACTTTTTCATGAGTAAAAAGGTATTACAAACATCCTGAAACACAGTGTGACACAAAAAGGTAATTTCTTTCTTGATAAGTACGTCACTATCAACACAAATCTTATTACAGTTGTTATCAGTTATATATTCTGTAGGAAAGTATCTAAGAAGGCTTTGGGAACAGAGTTGTGATGGGCCACACTAACCACTTCCCTCAAACAAATGATCTGCCTAGACTGTTTTCTTATCTATGAGTGTGAGACGGTGTAATGGCTTCCAACAGGGCACCTCTCCCCAACCATGGAGGCCTTACCTTTCACTTTCAGTGAAGTCCATAAAACTCTTTGTTTTCTTCAGTGAGGGAATAGTAGGTGAGGAACAGGACAGGTCCTGGGTGTGACAGGTTTCAATTCTTTAGAAATGCCTTAAGCAAAGGTAACCTGAAATCTGGCTGACACCCTCTCATCTTATTCACTCAGTAGGCTGATAGAACACCAAACCTACTCACAGCGCATTCCAGATTTCTCCAATTGTGTTCTCAGGTTGCCCATGAACATAACAGTCAATGTGCAGCGTTTATTTGCAGCTTGCTAGCTGACTCCCCAGCCCCGTAACTGTGATCCTGGGGTTGTCTTCTGAATAAACTACTTGTCTCAGAATGAGTTTCTAGGGGAAGACAAAACACAGTAATCAATGTCAGTATATAACACTTGAGTGACTGCATGCCAACAGTGTAGCATGCTTATTTGAGCTGAGGTTCAGCCAGGGAGCCAGAAAGAGTAGAAATATATATTAAATAACATGTAATATAATATTGTGCATAATAATATCTGAAGTCTATGTGACAGCTATTAGAAGTATGGACTGGAAGTACAGAGCAAGAACCCTGCTTTGAAGCTTCCCACAGGCTCATGTTCGTCCTCTAGAGACCCTGAGCTCTACTTTCAAGAATTTTAAATTGATCGTGGTAAGATTCTACTGGACACAGATTCTACAGTCAATGCATTTTGTACTTAGGTGTCTGCAAAAATCCTCTATGACAATACGTAGCTCTGTGCCTGACTCTGATGTGAAGACTGAAGGGCAGATAAATTGCTATGTTAAAAAGACCATCGTACAAGAGCTAGTTCCAGGACAGGCTCCAAAACCACAGAGAAACCCTGTCTCGAAAAACCAAAAAAAAAAAAAAAAAAAAGAAAAAAAAAGACCATCGTAACCAAAATAAATACTCACAAAATCAGATTATTGGATATTTATATCTAGCATTGAAGAAAATTTGATGTCATATAATAGTAAAAGCAAAAATGGCTTAAGACTCAAAATACATTTATTTAAAGTCCTTCTTGATAAGGTCATCCACAGACATGCATCTAACATACACCCAGCTCTGTGTTGACTCCATTGCACGCCATGCACCTGTCACTTAATACTAACTATTCTGAAAATATGTCTTATATCATGAAATGTGGCAAATTGTCAGCTCTTTAATGACTGAAAAGCATTTTATCATCAACAATGTTGTTTCACTAATGTCATATTCCACAGCAGCTGAGGTTTCTTCTTATATTTTAATTTCTTAATGGATCTAAGTGAATAATTAAATCTTCCTGCATCTTGGGGGTATTTCCTATTTAATAATTAGCCTATTAAACTCTTCCAACTGTTCTTACAAGAGATTCAATTCTGGATATTCTAAAAGAACCATTGTATGCAGTGAATCATTCTTTCCTAGATACTTGGAATAGTCATGTATGGAGGGTTTTCTTTTTTTGGAAAGAATTGTGAAAGAGTTATTAAAATCATTATCAGGTGCCGTGAACTTGTTGAGGGAACCAAGGTGAAAAATGTTGATTGCTGATGAGTAAATTTGAGTTTCTTTTACGTCTACAATCAGTGAATTTCTTCTGAGCCCTTTCTTTCTATAATTTTAACCACATTATTGTATTTATTCTTTAAGTAGATAAGTGTCATTTTAAAGTAAAGGAAAGGAGATCAAAAGGGACAACTGTCCTGGAAGGGTCTTATCAGATAGGAAGGGTGCTGCAGTCAGTAACACAAGGGAGTTTAAGGTGTTATAATGAATTTGAGCTCTCATTATGGTTGTAGCTAAATACATCTATGTGTGTTAAACGTTGTAGAAAAGCACAACAAATACAGTTAATTTAAGTATATTATAATTGAAAAGAAAGAAATGAGTGGGGAATGAGAGTAGAATGTTGCTAAAAACAGAATGGTATGGAAATGCTTATTGTGTAGGAGAAATAGCACAGAGGCTTCTGAAAGTTTAAAGTCATGCTCGGGAACATTGGAGTTTTAAACTGATTTCCTAGATTTAAGGCCTGTGGTGTTTTGTGTCATCATTTACAACCAAATAGAAATTATGGTTTGACTTTATATAAGATTTCTCTGAGGCAAACAAAACGTCTCAATAAAAAGATCAATCTTGGGACCTTGATCATTTTCAAGGAAAGATTTATTTACATTTTCCATATTCATGTGCGGAACGTTTTCCACATTCATACTTAGATTAAATCTTTTAGCTAAATATTAAATCATACACATAAATAGTCATCAAGAACTGCATAAGGAATTCTAGCTTTGTGTGAAAAACGGAGAAACAGTAAAACTTTAGAGTTACCTTAGCAAAAACTCAGACTTTCACTTCATGTATTTGATTAGTGCAGTATCCTAAATACTAAATGTGTATGATAGTTTATTTTGTGCCTGGGAAATCAAATCCCATCATGGCTCAGACCTCCCAGGGTGATGCTGTTGCAATGTGTTGATCTCGATCAAAACCTTGACCATGTTATGGACCTAGGACAACATGGAATCTTTGTTATCAAAACCAGACAATGGTACTGGGTTCCAGTCTCACAAGTATAGGAGAGGTATCCTTGGACTACTCTAGATATCCCCTTTTCTTTACTTGAAATTCTTAAGAGTAACTGTAGAATATGCTGGAAATGTAATATCTTGAAATATACAGAGACTATACCAGTCCAGGCTCAGTTACAGGCACCTCACAAAACAGAAAGCCCCTCATCCACTTAACCTAAACTAGACTGCCATGTTTGCCCAGGACATGAAATCTAAGCAAGGCTATTTTCTGGGATCCTTCAGGAGACACCTGGACAGACAAAACTCCATTTCTTCCCTGCCCTGGACAATACTTCACAGCCTTGGAGGATAATCCCACAATGGCTTTCTGCTTAGAAGTACATAGTAAATCTACCTGATATGCCTTGGTCAAAGGAAGAGTCTGTGCCACCACCTTGACCAAGCTAGTAGGCAATACAGAGTGGCCTACTTCACAATGGGTGGCATGCTATCCACAGAAAATACTGGATCTTTGTAAATGCTTCTAATTGGTAAGAATTATTGGACCTCTGAGTTAGATAAAATAATTTTTACCTATGATATTTTTTATGATAAGTAACACGGTCCCTGTGAAGGTGCACTGTTCTATCTTCTGTTTTCTCTTCTTATCTGATACTAGTGTTGGATAATTTTGTTGAGTTCCTTAGAATGATTGTTTAAGGTTTGTTTTGTTTTGGTAAGAACAGGAATCAAATGAAGAAGAACAGGATTCCCAGTTGTTTGAAATTATGCTGAAGAGTGGGAGAAATCTTGACATTTGACAGATCTCAGTCACTACTTTCATCCTGGCCCACCGTACAGCAAGTGATTTACCTTCCTGAAACGTAGGTATGGATTCTCCAGGGTCTTCATCTCTGGTATTAAGCATGAGACCAGGAAAATGCAAGGCAAAACCTGAGTCACCAAGGGTATTCTTGATCAGATCTAGTTCAGGCCTGCATAGTTCATCTTACAGGAATTCTAGCCATTTGGGACTAATACTTACTACATGGGTCCAAGCAGCGATCAGCAGTAGTTTTTTGTTATACAGACTTTCTCATAGATTGAAACATGAAGAAGGAGAAGAAGGAGGCTCCTAGGACCCAGGGTATTTAACAAACTTACCAAGTTCAGGAAATGAATAAAACATAAAAATTCACCAGGTCCCTCCTCAAAGCTACAGGAGCTACAACGGCTGGGGTACTTTCATCATAGAGCTTCATGAAGGTACCCACTTTCATCATAGAG
>JABTXL010006079.1:1062742-1090541 GCA_025134845.1 Neodon shergylaensis | reverse complement strand
TATATATATATATATATATATATATATATATATATATATATATATATGCCCAGTAGAGATTTGGGAGCCTTAATAACCTAATGCCCCTCCTCATTGTGTTTAGAAATAAACACTAAAATGTACAGAAAACAAAAGAATGAAAATCAAAAGAAAAACATCTTCATAGAAATCTAGGTAGGATTGCAGACTACGATTAAGGTTATGACCACTTATTTGCAAGAATAGCAAGAAGCACGTGAAAACCATGATAATTTAATCACTGGTCCTGGAGATTCGGGACTTTATGCCATGACATCACGGAGAAAGGGTTGGTGTCTTAGCAGTACAAAAGTAGAAATCAATCTTCATTTAACACTCGAAAGAAGATTGTTACTGCTCTAATGTCACTGATGCAAGGAGACGCCTAGGTAGAATTCCCAAGCCACCATAGGGTGCCTACCAGAGGTGTGTCTTCTCATTCAGGATTAGGGTAGCTGCTTGAAGAGGTTCATGTAAAGTTTTCCATCAAAGTACAGAATGGATAAACAGGCAGAAGAGAAAATAAGTCAGTCATTGTGAACCTAGCCTTATAAAGTCTATCACCAGGAAGTCACTCCTTTGAAGTCTCTTATTTGCTCTATCTTAGAATTCATGAGATTCTAACACTTTCACAATATACTTTTTGCTTTGATGTAAAAATGGACCTTAAATTACACACCATTAAGACAACACTGGGAAGATGAGATGTGTGTTGCTCTTATCCATGTGTATTCCAAGTCAGGACACATCACACACACACACACACACACACACACACACACACACACAGGGTTTAGAGGCACTGCTAGCATGCAACATCTATTAATTCATCCAACAAATATTTATTGAGCAATGATTATTTGCATGGCAACCCATGTATACTGCAGTCACTGACTCAGACACACACACACACACACACACACACACACACACACATATATATATATATATATATATATATATATATATATATATATATATGGCTTCACTATCTTTATTTCTAACAAAAACATGTCAAGCACCTTGTCCAGGAATCTGTGTCTGGTAAACACTTCAAAGGGTGTTCCATCCTTAATTTATTTTTGAGATTATGTTAATGCATTGGAAGTAAAAGCAAATAACAATAGTTATTTCATTTTTTGTTTTTGTTTTGCTTGATAAGAAAGGAGACTTCCAAAGCCTTATTCATAAAATAAAAAAAAACACCAGAAAGTATATTTTAATGCTCTGCTATCCGACCTTTATTAGGCTTAAGGTCTTTTTTAAAAATGCTATAACCTTACTGCATGTAATAGTTTTTATATAATCATACTCATCTTTTGATCTATTAAATATGATTAGTCCGAAAAGATTCCATGCTCCTTAAATAAGCTATTCTATTCAATTACTACTGTCCAACAGAAATATAATGCAAGTCACATGTGTGCCCTTAAATTTTATAATGGCCACATTTAAAATGAAAAACAGAAATGAGATTTAAAATGCATCCAAAATATCACCAGTTCAGCATTAAAAGCAATAAAAATATAAACAAGATATTTTACATTCTACATTCTTTGTACCATGCTTTCAAAATTATATACGTACATTAATATATATGCATGTTATACATCATATATACATGTATCTTTGTGTGTATACATGCATATGTAATATATGTATATATGCATATATTACACACAATATTTATCTCAACTTAACTACTTAAAGTTCATATGCTCCTCAGAAATGAGTGACTTGTGGCAACTATAGTGGAGAATGAAGGAGTGGTGTCCTATCTTTAACTGTGAAGTCCATAAAAATCTTTTATGATGTCATCAGCATGAATGATTTAAAAGCTGTTTCAGTCATGGATGTTCATAACAACCAACATAAAAGAAAATTCTATTTAAATTTGTTGATCACACTTTGTTACATTTCTTTATTTATGTGTTTATACATGCATGTACATGAAGCAGGTTATAGGTGAAAATCATAGGACAACTTGAAGAAACTGATTTTCTCTTTCCACTATGCAGGCCACTGGGATAAAGCACAGGCCATCAGATTGGGCAAGCACCTTTACTTGATTATCTACCTCTCCAGTCTTGATTCACTTTTTAAACAAAATATTTTAGGTAAAAGCAGGATGGAGGTGGGTGGTCCTTGGACTTACCACAGGGCAGGCAACCCTGACTGCTCTTTGGGCTTATGAGGGACTGGGGACTTGATTGGGGGAGGGGGAGGGAAAGGAGAGGCAGAGGTGGGGAAGAGACAGAAATCTTTAATAAAAAAATAAATAAATAAATAAAAAAGAACACTAAGAAGGGGTAGATATAGGGTAGATAAAATTTGTTTTTTGCCTTATTTATGCTGTTTTTTTCTCGTGTTTGTGGATGAAGAATTTTATTTTCTGTCATCTCAATCATTATCTTAACTCATTTTCACTGTGTTTAACCCTGTACTATAACGCACACACACACACACACACACACTCACACACACACAACACTCATTCACACAATGTCTATAAAATTCTACATAAAAGTAACTGTTCATAGGGTAAGAAACCAGAATGGTTTTCCATGAACAAAAATTATTTTATTAATTTTTTTAACCTTACCTCAGAGTAGCAGCAGTTGAAACTAGGAGATTATTTTAAATGGAACTGCTGTAGTTCTCTTCTTTACATATTGAGTGTATCAGACTGAAAAGTACTGACACAGCTGTCTGAAGTTTCTTACAATTCGTTAATACTTTGTTTTGAAAAATTCTCACTCTATTCATAAACATTTAATTATTTCTCAAAATATTAAATATTCATGAATACAAAAAGGACTTGCGTGTATACAAAAAGGCTTGTTTTTAGAAATACAGTGCTCATAAAGGTAACTCGTCCTTCTCTGAGAATTTTGACATTTCATTAGCTTAATCATAGTGTTAATTCTGTCGTTGCAAAGGAAGTTCCCAGAAATACAGTAGCTGTCCATTGTGAGCACCTCAGCCAGTGACAGACTCCCACACAGCACCTGAGTAACCCATGACAGCATGTTAGCATGTGGCGCTACGACATTTATTCTACTGATGACACATACAGTGGCAGCATACACACATGTAATGACAGCACATTTGCAGTGCTAAGTGTCGTGCAGGAACTGCTCTACATACTTCATATCCATCATGTTCCCTAATTCTCACACTGACTTGAAGAATGCATGGCACATGGCAATTAAGGATCCTATTGTGGTGTGGGAGGCTGATTATCTTACAAACAATGACAGAGTGGGATGGGAAGAAAGATACTTTTCCCACTTTAATGCCAATCTCTCAAACCATTCTGTCAGCCAACTCTCGGCCTCCATAACAAAATGCTTGAGGTAAACAACTTAAAAGAGAAAAATAATTATTCTGCCTGACTCTTTCACAAGTTTCAGGTCATAGCTGTTTGGTTTCGTATCTTTGGGCCTAAGGTGGGTGGAGCATCACACATGAATGTGTAGTAGAGTAACACTTCTTGCCTTGAGATGGCTAGAGTTCCAACACCCTTCCAAGACCAGACTTCCTTCTGCTAGTACCCACCACCTCTCACTGGTCCTCTAAACTGTGGACTGAGCCTTTAATACATGAGCCTTTGAGACACATTTACTACAACATCCATATTGCCATTTAATTGAAATACATTTTCTAGGAGAGTCAAAGATTTGAAAAAGAAAGATCTTCTGGAGGCTCACAGATGACCTAACTAATTAGTGCTAGAGCCAGAGCCAGAAATCAAATTTTCAGTTCCAAGACAATGATTACTTGATAATCATAGTCTGAGATTGTCTCCAGTATTTTAGTGTCTTTCACAATATCAGCTATTCTATAGCAATAAACAATTATGCTTTCTACAGCTCTATTCACAACAACAAAAGTAATAAAGGATGTGTGGATGGACTAGAACAAGGAGACAGAGTTGTATGCATAGATGGAGTATATTTCTTCTTTGAAATGAATGAGACTGTTATTTTCAATATTGCAGATGAACCTAATAGACATTGTACCAAATAAAATAAGACAGGTATATGGAGATTACATTGTGCAATCTCAATCATATGATGCAACTTACATGAAGTCTAGTGGAATGGTGGTAGTTGGGACCTGGAAGTTTGGGTAGAGATAAGAAGACAACTACATAAGGGCATGAAGTTTCTACTATACAGTAAAAAATGTATCTGGAGGTCTATTGCTCTACAAGGTGACAATAATGATGATTTACTGTGCAGTATATTTGAAATTTAAGAGTCTATGTTACTTATGGTCTTACCACACACAAACAAAAATGATAACTATGAGGTGAGAGGTGTATTAATTTGATCATTTCACTACATGCAGAATAAAAGCATCCTATGCCATATATATTATATTTATCATTTAAATTCCATTAATACTGTGAAGGAAAGCTATTATTAGATTCATAGGCCATGATTTACTCAATTCATCCAGTTACCTGGGTAAAGACTACAGGTTCTGAGAGCTGAGCCCCACAGGATGCTCAGAAGCCTCCATCCTGGCTGTTTTCCCAGTCTAATTCTTAAGGACCATCTGTTTTTCTTCACATCCTTCAGAGTGCTATTTTTGTTTGCCAGGGTTTCTGCATTCTCTTCAAGGGCCTTGATTATACTATCCCACGTGTGAGCTGTTGCAACAGTCCTCCACCTTGTCTTTAATGTGCGTAGGTTCAGGAGTCTGCACTTCAAGTCTCTTTCTGCCTGGGATTTGCAAGCACCACCAGAGTTCCTCCATGTAGAAACATCAGGGCTCCATAGTCCAGGCTTTGTGGTAGCATGTCAAAGGGTGAGCACTGATCACATGACAGAATTAGTATCTATAGTTTCTAGACAACACTCCACACTGGTCATATTTTACTACACCCAGATTCTGATCTGAACCTTGTGCAAATTAATTTTTTTTACTAATTAAATTTTAGTTGGTCACTTAAAATTCATGCAAATCTGTTTGTTTCTCCATCCAACAGTTTAAAAAAAAAGCCTTCCAAGTACTCCTTTTGTACATTCTGACATAGTCATCTGCACGGGTAGCTACCTTCCTCTGATACCCATGAACCCATTGCATTTGATGGTTGCACCAGATCATAGGCTTAGTCATTATTTATCCCACTACCACAAAGGCTACCTTCTTGCTAACAGACAGGTTGTTAATTTACATAAGTGACTCTGAAAAGATGACTTATCCCAATGATTCTCGACTTGTGGGTCATGATCCCATTGGGTTTTGAAGGACCCTTTCAAAGCCGTCACCTAAGGCCATCAGAAATATCAGATATTTACATTATGATTAATAACAGTATCAAAATTACAATTATGAATTAGTAACAGTTGTGGGATATTTGTGATACTTTTTGAAGATGTAGATGTGCTGTGATTGGTGTAATAACAAGCTGACTGGCAAATAGCTAGGCAGGAGGTATAGGCAGGACTTCCAGGGACAAAGAGGACTCTTGGGGTGGGGGGAAGGAGTGGATACTAGAAAACAAGAAGTGCAAGATAAAGAAAGGCAACATGACAGAATGTAGATTAATATACATGGGTTATAAGAGCTAGTTGAGACAAACCTGAGCTAAAGGTCATGCTTATATAATTAATAAGAAGTCCTCATGTCATTATTTGGAAGCTAGCTGGTGGGACAAAAAAAATAAAGACTTGTTATATGACCCTCAACTTAGGCCTCAAATATTCATATAGGGTCTGAGAAATCAATCTTCTTTGTAAATCTTCATTTACAAAGGTGAGGTTCTTTTAAGAGACCTTGCCATGCAGAATAGCACTTGAGCAGCTAGTGCTCTAGGTAAAAATTCCTGCTGCATCATAGACACAGCGGCTTCCCAGAGCTGGGGTAGTAAACACCCTTGCTTGAGAGCCTAAGTGGGCAGAGGCAGCCACAAGAGCTGTGTGGTGACTGCCTTGGCCAGGGAATGAAGGAAGGTGGTTTGGACCGAGAAAAATAGGTAGGGTAAAAATTGGGTATAAGCAGTTATAAAAATAGTTTAAAAATAGTCTTTTTAAATAATAAATAGTAAATAATATATAGTAAAAAGGTCTTTAAAGAATGAGTAAAACATAATAAACCACAAAAAGATGGAAAATACACAGGGTGTCTAGATCCTGTATGGTACTTTGCTGACTCTGCATTTTTAAATGCTAATGGGAAAAAAAACAGTAGCTGCTAAGAGACAATGGATTATGGAGAGGACTGTTGAATTAAACCAGTCTTTATACTTTAGAAATGTCTTGGCTTCAAAATGGAAATCAGGAAATGTGTTGTGTTGGGGGAGATGTTATGCCTTTGTTTCCATAAAAAAAAATTATGGCTCTCTTCAAAATTAATAAAGATCATATTTCATTAGGAAAGACCTTTTGAGAATCTTGGCTATAGACATGAGGGGAAAAGCCAAGAAAAACTACAGGATGATTTAGATGTATGCTGATCTCTCAAGTGGGAACAGCTCTCAGACTGGATGAGAATGAGAAATCTTGTTGGCTACAGAGTCCTTGCGACTTTTTATTTATTATATGTCATCCTTTCAAATAACATGGAAAGATTTCTTTACAGTTTGGTTATATAGTTACTCCAAACAGACTTATAAAGTTTACTGGCCTATTACCTCCTCAAATATAGAACAAAAATCATCTTTAGTTGACCTGTGTACTGCCCATTTCATACCTGTGTTAATGTAGATTTATATGTTACATTGATAAGTTGTGTGTTTTCAGGAAAAAAACAGACCAAACACCACTAAAGACAAATATCTCAGGTGATTCAGCCTCTCAGAATACCTCTGTTGCAGTTTTCTCAAAATTCTGCATCCGGAGCAACTTCAAAGCTGCTAGCTGAGATGGTCCAGCCTCACAGACTACTCCAGCCAGGACTACCGATCAGCTCTGCACATTTTCATTACACAGAGACTAGACAACAAATGATAAAATTAGCTCTCCTAGAACTTGATCATTATCCCAATTTTCTCAAGGTCTCCTAAAGATGTCATTGCTCCAGACAATGGGAAACAGTCTAGAGAATACAATTCCCACATTCCCAAGAGGTGAGTGGGGTGGGTGGTTTTGGTTGTTTAGTGAATTATAAATGTTTGTCACCGCTTAGGGGGGTTGGTTATAAGTTTTATCTGGTCATGGTCAAGAAAAAAATAAACAAATCAGGTTGTATTGAAGGATCTTTTTTTTTTTGAAAAAAAATGGGGGATATAGAAATGATAGGGTAAAAGAATAGAAAATTAAATCTACTTTTAAACTCAAAAGCAACTATTAATCTCAAATATTTTACATTGGCATAGAATTTTATATACTGATACAATATTAAAGTTACTTTTGTTATAGCATACTGTATATATATTTTAAAGGTATTTTTGTATATTGACAGAAATTTAAGGTTACAGCATACTGTATTGTGTTCTAGTCTTGTTTAAAGAATTGTGCCTATGCAGCTCATTTAAAAATGCAGTATATAATTAAGAAATGGAAGTTAGTAGTTAATCATATATAATAATCAAATATAAATGGGTTAATTTAAGTTATAATCTCTAGTTGAGACAAGCCTAAGTTAAAGGCCAAGCTTTCATAATTAATATGTCTCCTTGTCATTATTTAGAAGCTGGTTTGTGGGACAGAAAAAGACACTGTAAATAGAAGTAATTTTATTGCTGGGGGTCACCACACCATGAAGAATTGTATTAAAGAATCACAGCATTAGGAAAAATGAGAATCACTGATCTTGTCCCTGAGGTATAAATTCTCCACCCACAAAATAAAAATAATACCTCCTTAATGAAAGTCAAATAGGCAGCCAAATAAAAGGTAACAAAAAATGTACAGCTTTCCATCCTTTCCTTGGATTATATTACTGCCGTTCATCCTACTGACAGTTTTTCTTAACTCTTACATTCAGTTAGCAAGGAACCTTGTGTTCTTCCAGCACACACTGTAACTACGACTCTCTCACCACCTTCCTTACTATCTACCAGGATATTTCAAATCAGTCAACCTCATTGGGTTCTGAAGATTCTACATTCCTGTTCCTCTATGTGTATATTCATTTTAATAGATAAATCAGTCATATCTTTTTCCTTCTCTAAGCCCTCATAAAAATCTTCAACCACAATAGAAATAAAATTCAAACTCTGCTGCTATGGACAAAATCCTCCATGAACCATCACATGTTGCTACCTCTACTTTCATTTCATATGAATTAGCCTGGTCAATCTATGGGGTACTCTAAAGATTGCTATCCTGGATGGATGCCTTCCCTGTGAAATGCAGACTAGACCCTGTCTTCACCTACTGCATCCTGTCTTGTCATTTATTTCCCTTCAAAGCAGTTACATGCAATTACAGGATTTATAACTTTGCTCATTTGTTGCATTCTCAATGTATTAATATAAACATGTTCAGTAAAAAATATTGGGTGGTAGCACTGGATAATGTTAACAGCAGATTGGGCTCCTAGGAGAAGCACAATAAATATCAACTAATTTTTAAAATCCAGTAAACAAATGTGTGGTAACAATGTCCACAATAGAGCCTGAGAAAACATATAGTGTTTTCCTATTGTTCCATTTTATTGCCAGTGTTCCTCACTGCGCTGAGGTGGGACTCTGCCTCCTTGTCAGCTAAGCGTCCTCTATAGCTTAAGGCATGCATCAGACAATCAGTAAATATTTAGAGATGGAAAACCGTTTACTTATTTCATGCTTTGTGGAACTCAAGCCTCAGCAATCTAACAAGAGAGTTGAGAAAGTTATTATTTCCATTTTATAATAGAAGAAAAATAAGGGGAAATGCTTAACTCATAACCATATACATATGAAAAATGAATGAGTGAACAGAAAATGCCAGATGAGCCTAGGGATGTAGGTTGTAGCAGATGGGGAAAATTAGTGAAAAAATGCTTGCAAATTCGGACTTTATCCTGTATTAACTCGCAAAACAGTTGCACAAATTAGCAGTATAATAATCACATTCATTTCCTCATGTCATATAACAGTTCTGAGTTTAAACTTTACAGTTATGACATCCAAACAATCCATCCCACTGAAGAACTGGCTGGTCTTTCATCTATTCTCTGCAGCGTGGTTGGCCAAGTTCTTCCTCCATTTAATTTACATGAAGCTCTCAGTAATTTCCATCTGTGCTAGGTCTCAAATATCAAGTCAGTTCAGAATACCCTCTTCGACAAACATCTACTTATCATTTACCTATTGATGCATACATTCATGCACTTTCCTGATCATTCATATGTATTGAGCACCCATCATAAACCAGAAACTATACTGGGAATCAAATATTACATTTCAAAATAGACTCTTATAAATGTGTGCATGCAATTGTGTGTATATTTGAATATCTCAGAGAAGTGGTAATTTTATTCAATAATAATAGCCACCGTGCATTTGGAATTTTATAAATTATGAAGGTTTTGTAAAGAGATAGATTTATTCCTTGTGTAAATGCCACATGGAATGCTTATGCTGTACCTACTACTTGGTACAGAGATAAGCCCAAATCCCTGACCTTTATTCTATGTCAGAGGAGAAAAGATGCACAAAGGGCACATATTAGCAGGCATCACTCTTCACAGTAGCTGTGTGTATGAGTGCCATATTTTCAACTCATACTTTACACATGAAGTAACAGAGGGTTCTTGGTTTAGCACTAAGCCAAAGGTGATACTGTTTATAAAAGCCAAAATTAAATATGAATATCAACTCCAAAACCTATTCTTAGTCTTTCCCTTTTTTCCCCATCCTTCTTTGATCCTCTATGTCTAAATAATTAATCCAAAAACCATCAGGCAGAACAGAGTAAGGTTGTAGTCACTGAAACCTGGGTGGAGTCAGCAGTGGTGTATTGGAGCAGGTTTGTTTAACAAAGATTAATTCAGTTTTGTGGTGTACAAGACCCCAACAGAGAATAGTAAGGGCGTAGACACCATACCTTGGTACCAGAAGAAGTTTTCTGAAACACCTCAAGGATAACACATATTCCCATTCATGAAAAATTTGCAAAATTGAATGCATGCCTCAGTCTTTCCTTAGTAAAGAGTTTTCCTCCCTCAGAAGTGAACACAGATGCCAACTCTTCATAGCAGAAAGTCAGCAGCATACCATAGGCACACCTTGTAGAGTAGAAGATCTTCATAGGTCTATTATGGAGTCTCAGTTGCAAAGAGATGAAGACAGGATCATTTTCCTATATTTTTTCTGAAAATGTGTGATATAATAATAAAGTAAACTTAGACAAACCACAATAGAAAACACGTAATTGTCCTTTGATTTCCATATAAGTCAAAAGTGTGAACTGTTGTTGGTTATTTCTCACTCTTTGATTCTTTTGTTCTTTGGGGCCTGCCACCCAGCTCCAAAATTAAGCACATAGAAGAAACTTATTCTCACTTATGAGTGCCCAGCCTTAGTATGGGCTGTTTCTAGCAACTTTTTCTTAACTTATCCTGTCTATCTTATGTCTCTATGCTTTTATCTTCCTCTGTTTCTGTTTGTCTTTCTTTACTTCTCACTCCATAGCTTGTTGTGTAGCTGGGTGGCTGGCCCCTGGAGTCCTCCTCTCCTTCTCCTTTTGTTCCTCAATCTCTTCTTTCTGGATTTCTCTTTCTATTTATTCTCTCTGCCTGCCAACCCTGCCTATCCTTTCTCTTGCCTATATATTGGCCATTTAGCTCTTTCTTAGATTGATCAAGTGTTTTAGACAGGCAAAAATAATATAGCTTCAGTGTTGTGGGACAATAGTTTTATCATGTACAAATCTGTTTCTTGTACTTGTTTAATAAAATGCTGATTGGCCAGTAGCCAGGCAGGATATAGTCAGGGGAACCAAGGAGAAAGCAGAGGTGAGGCAGGGAGATCAGGAGAATTTTAGGAAACAGTCAGTCTGCATCTGTCACCCAGACACAGAGGAAGCAAGATGAAAATGCCTTGCTTAAAAAGGTACCAAGCCATGTAGCTAACACAGACAAGAATTATGGGTTAAGATGTAAGATATAAGAGTTAATAAGAAACCTGAGTTAATAGGCCAACCAGTTTATAATTAATGTAGGCCTCTGTGTGTTTCTTTGGGACTAAACGGCTGCAGGACTGGGCGGGACAGAAACCTCTGTCAACACTTCAGAGTTAAACAAGTGCCACATAAGTAAATTCAACCTATTTTTGCATCATTAAACAAATGTTTCACAGTTTAAACAAACATATCACATCTTAAAATCATATTCTCCAACAATGAACTTTCCAGAAATAGTTATTGAACCGTTCTTTTGAGAAATAATGTAATGATATAGGGTATGATTATACATTGCATTTATCACTACCAAGGACATTCTTAGGACACTTAGAAACATTTGATGGATTTTAAGGTCAGACAGCCCTGTTTATTGTGATAGTTTCTTTGTTTGGATGGCATTACTATGATTAAACAGAAGGATGTTCTTTAAGGCAAAATAAATATTACAGTGTTCAGAAGACATGGAGCATCTAGTCAATAATACTTACAAGGTTTTTTATATTTGAAATCTTTCAGCTAGTTAGGGATTATGTAATAAAAATAGTTCTTTATATTTTTTGTAAATAACTCAAGTACCAGCTGAATATTCAAGGTTATGGTAATCAAAAGCAAGAAGGCAATTGAGGCTATCTCCTTAAGCCTCTTGAAAAGATAAAGAACTTCTTCTCCCTAAAAATATACAAAAGTCATGAAAAGAAAGAAATTAAGCCAACACTTTCTTGTAGAATTCTCTATCAGGTTCTTTGTGTTTACTTGGGAGGGAACTACAAGCTGCTTTGTAAGTTCCAAATAAGAAGGAACAAAACCTGTCTCGACCTAAATTATTCATGTGTTGTATTGAGTTAAGATCACGGCAGGTGGTATGAGATCATCAATCCAGAATGTGTCATAATACTGTCTTGCTCAAGGAACACACAGTCAGGAACTGCCATCAATCTTTGTTCGTGTGATGTTCAGCCTGCAGTTTCTGCTATTCAAGATTATGCTTAGTCTTTCTCAACTTTGAAATCCACTTTGTTACTGTGGCTAAATCCTATTCTTAATTGCCTATTGAATCGCTTGAGCTTATAAAGCCACAAAAACTGCTAGTCAACTTCTCAACAATGAAGGAAACATAAAAAGAGCTGAAGAGTTTGAAAACTATAACAAGAATGATCTTATAACAAGAAAGTCTCCATTGCAAATCATTCTATTTCATGTATTTGTTCTCAGTTCTGTATTCATTAAACAATTTAGATGTTATATAGTTGCCTCACAATTTTTGATGTTTATTCTTTTCACTGTATGTTACACCATAAGATATTACACATATTGTATGTGCTTGTTGCATTGTTGTTTTAGTGCTCACTAACCATTTATTCACCTGAGTGATTTACTCAGACTTCTCATCCAACATAATCCTGGCTACTCATTCAAATGAACTCCACCTCATCATCATGAGCTTTTTCCTTTAAATAATATTCAAATTTTATAGTTCTTCTGATTGACATCTGCCAGACCACACAATCATTTGAGCATTAATTATCCTTTTTTAGTATTGCGCTAATAAATCTGACAGACCCCATCCTTATGTATACCTCAAAATTATATTTTTAATTGTATTCACTTTAGTTGATGCATGGAATCTGTCCAAAATTATTGACTGTGATTAAATCAGAACTTTAGATTCTCAAGCTCATGCACCATATTGCTATTTTTCTATTGCTACATATGAGTAGTATTTCCTAAGTCAGAGCACATGATGATAACTACCTTCTTTCATTTCTGAATATGAAAATTAACAACTGAATACATTTATGGACTATGATAAGATGCTTTGTTATGCATTTTATTATAGAATAAAGTGATAAAGCTAATAACATAGCCATCATTCGAGTGCATATGGTTCTGTGCGAGAATATTTAACATCAACTCAAACTTTTTAAGGAACAACACTGCTCTGGATTGTAAGTACCTTAAATTAAATGACATCTTAGATATCAGTCCAAGTAAAGGTATGCATAAAATTGATTCTCATTTAGAGAAAACTGGTATGACTATTTTTAGCACATTCTAGAAATATTTAGCAAATTTAAAAAATTATGCATCTTTCACCACAGGAGTTAACTTCATCAACTTGACTAAGGGTACCCTATACTTGTCTAAAGATTATTTCCTACTATGTTTGTGAGAAAATTTCCAGAGAATAGCCTTTGAAACCAAAACTTTGTAAAGATTTCCTTACCTAGAATGAGTGGACATTGCTTTATCCAAAAGGGCTGAAATAGAATGACAAATTCGATCTTTCTTCTTAAACATAGAAATCCATCTTCTCCTGCCTTCAGACATCAATATTGTTGTCTTTAAGTCCTTCAGATTTAGGCTGGGATTCACAGTGTTGACATCAACTCCTGGGCCTTCAGTCCTGAACTAAGACTCACACTATCCTAAGGTGTTCACTCTTTGACCGCCACTACACAGTAATGAGCTTTTCTGTGCACCCATCATACATCTTGGTTATAATAGTCTCTCCATGATGACTTGAGACAGAACCTGTGCAAATATTTTTCTACATATTTTTGTTCTGTGGTTTGAATATGGAAAGCCCCCATAATATCATGTGTTTGAACACTTGGTCCTCACTTGGCACAGCTGTTTTGATTAACTAGGTCCTCTAAGACTACAAGCCAAAATAAGCCGTTCCTCCCTTAAGTTGCTTCTTGCCAGGGATGTTTTATAGAGAAATGAAAAAGTAACAAATCATCTGTCTCTCTCTCTCTCTCTCTCTGTCTCTGCCTCTCTCTCTCTCTCTCTCTCTCTCTCTCTGCCTCTCTCTCTCTCTCTCTCTGTGTGTGTGTGTGTGTGTGTGTGTGTTCTACTGATTCTATTTCTCTGAAGAACTCAAATACACTTGCTAACTTTCATTTATTAGCTCTACATACACATTCTTGGAAGAAATTTCTTATGTGTGTGAAATGACAAGTACAAAAAGACTTGCTAAGATTTGCTTCTAAGAGAAAAAATTAGAAACGAAATCTGAGTCACTAAATTATTATGAACAAACTCCATCATTGGTGGCATAAATAATGAAAATATAGACAAGAACTCATATGAAAGAATATTGAGCCTGCTTAAAACAATGATATAATCTTTGACTGCCTTGGTATAGAAAGCCATACAATATATAATACTCAATAAAATACCAAAGGATTGCCTATAATGTGGCAAAATAGAAGAAATATCAAAGTATTTTCACATCCTGTACATCACAAATGTAAAAATACAAATATAATAGTAAAAATTATAGACCACCAAACAATGGGCCTAAGCAGTAAATTATGGATTTAAAACAATATTTGCTAAAGCAATACACAACATTATTACTATCATACATCTTCATAGTATGAAGAAAACATGACAAGGAATTATTCTTAGTTAATTAGGGGAGATGAGCAATTAGATAACTTTCAGGATATTCCTTGAGCTCTGCTGGGTCTAATCATCCCTAGTTCAGATAGCTTTTGACCTTTTCTCATCTGAAAGTAGCAGCATATCCACATTTTCCTTGATTTTTTTTTGTTTGAATAGATATAAAAAATAATCCCTGTCAACCAAAGGAATAGATGCCTGAAGTTAGTAAAAAAAAAATGTTTAGTAGGAAATAAATCATGGAATGCACGTGTATGATCTCCTTGTATCCTAATATTACAAAATACAAATGTTCAGCCCCTCAGAAAATTTTGGTTTTCTGTGCTTTGTTGTATCTAGGTATCTTTGATATATGATCCCTTTTGAGAACCAGTCTAGGGCAGAGATAGGCAAACTGACTTAAAGGACAGATAGCAAAGAGCTTAACAGGCCACAAAGTTTTCAAAAGAGAGAGTGAACAAGGCACAATCATGTATGAACGCATGGTTTTAATGTACAACGAATATGCCAATTGGCAAATTTGGCCTAGCCATGTCTGGTAGCATACTTCATTAGCAACCTTTCCATTCAGGGTCAATTGTTTCAGGACTCATAAAGGTCAGAATAGATTTGCCTCTTCCCACAGAACTCTTTCTTTCAAAGGCTCTGTTTAGACGTTTGATGTGCTATGGTCCTCCATATCCATAACTTCTTCTTGTATGGATTTGACCAATTGTAGACTGAAAATACCTGATAAACTGGCATCTTTATCAACTATGTGAAAACACATATTTCTTAAATAGTATAGCATATTAACTATATAGTATACACATTGTGTTAGTGGAGGTGTTACAGATAATCTAGAGATGATTTGAGTATGAAGAAATGTCCACATAGAGTATATTCAAGCACTTGGCCATTTTATAACAAAGATCAGAACACAGATTTGGATATCTGTATTAGTCTGCTTTCTATTTCTATAATAAATCAAATGACCCAAAGCAATTTGGGAATAAAGGGGTTCAATTGATTTACAGGTCTTAAAAGAAATTGGGCAGGGACTCAAAGCAAGAACCTGGAGCCAGAACCAAAGCACAGACGGTAAAGGAATGTTGCTTCCTGGCTTCTCATTATGTTCAGCTACCTTTCCTACACCTTGTGCCTAAGAATGGAACCAATCATATTTGACTGGGCCCTCCCATACTAGTCATGAATAAAGCAAATGTCCAATAGATTTGCCTATCAGCCAGTCTAACAGTGTTTTTATTTTCTCAGTCGAAGTTCCCTCTTGCTAGATGACCATAGTTTGTGTTGAGCTGACAACAAAATAGGTCAACACAGTATATAAGGAAAGTCTCAGGTGTATTCCCGGTGTAAATTGAGAAGGTACTACTTAAAACACTGCAAGGGGGAAAAGTCTGAGAAAAAGACAAAGATGATACCACTAGCGATCTTATCTAGTCTACAGTGAGAAGAGTAGATTTCATCCTAGCAAAGTGCAAAGGGCACATTGCTGCCATTAGTATGCTAAAAAAGGCTTCACTGCAAACAATCACTACGTTACTAGTGATTTGAAAAGACTTGAAGACATCTTGCTTATTGATAATGTCAAACAGAAACTCTTTAATTTCCATTTTGCCCCATGAAATGATTCACTGAAATCTGGTAAAAGACAGTTAGGATTTATGACTGTCTACGGACCACAGTCATCTTCCATAAGCCCTCTAGTAACATGAGATAGTAGAATCTGAAAGGATTCTTAATCTAATTTTCCTAAAATTCAGGAAGGCTAATGAACTCGTTTCAACTTTTATGAAAATTAGCTTTTGTAATTACATCTTTCTCTGGGGACAAAGTTCATGGCTTACATTGAATTCTCAGATATTTGTCAGAAGCTGTGGAGAGAAAAGGAAACTTCCAGAATGTGAGCTCTCTCTCCAACCAAGGAAAATCTTAAGTACTTAATTATTTTAAAATATTTGAAAATTGTTTAGCTTATCCAAACAACACAGAGTGAATGAGAAAACATTAAATCAAGAAATTCTATCATATCTGAGAACTAAACTAAAATTCTATAGCATAGGAAAAATAATTAAATCTGGAATGAAGGAAAAACATTATTACTGAGACCTAATAAATAAAAATATCAGAGGAACATAAAAAGCTGTGTCAACTAATTTGATAATTTAGATGAAAGAAGCAATTCTTCATTAAGAGACACAAATTGCTGAAAATAATGATAAAGAAAGAGGACTGATAGAACACACTGACGGATTAAATTAGTAATTTTACAAATTTTCCATTAAAGGAGACCTTAGTTCCAGTTCAAATCACTTCACTTGCATTTAACATTTTAGAATTCTTAAAGCCAGTTCATACTTTCACAAAATAGATGAGAAATGGACTTACTGGTTGATTTTATGAAGTCAGTGCCACCCTAATGCAAAAATGGATGACAGCATCCCAAGAAACAGAAGACAATTATCCCTGTAGACATCAACATAAAGATCTCTAGCAAAGTTCTAAAGAACAATTCCAGTAACATTTTTAAAAAGTTACACCATGACTTTGTATTGATCCCAGTAGTGCAAGTTAGATGAGAGATCTGAAAAAAGAGAAAAACCAGGAATCATGAATCATATTAATAAAACACAGAGAGAAACCCACAGCCTTCTCAACAGGCTCGGGAATAATATGGAAATTTCTACACATTTCATGATAAACATAATAAATTAGGCACGAAAAGGAATTTCCACAAGTTGCTGAAAGTCACTATAGGCACTCACAATACCATCCTTCCTTGGGAAACACTGGCCCCTTTACTTTTAAAACTTTTATTATTTCTTTGAGAATTCTGTACATTGTATCTTGATTATATTCACCTTCCTTTCCAACTCCTTTTGGATTTATCTACTTCCATGTCCACCCAAATCTGTGTCCTCTTTTTTTTAAACCCATCAAGTCCAATTTATGCTGGGCATGCACTCAACAATGTGGGGTCTTTCACTGAAACATTGTTGACCTACTAGGAGCCAAACCCTTGAAAATACTGACTCTCCTCCTAGGGGCTAGCGATTATAAAAAGCTCCTCAGCTTGGAGTGATACTTTGTGCCTGTTTTCTCTGCTCATGCTCAGATTTTGTCTGGCTGGAGCTTGCATAGGTAAAATCCTTCCCTTTAAGACTGGGACCAAGATCCAGAAAAGTACATCAGCTTCTGACATCTCTGTTCAACATGGTACTGGAGTTTATAGCCAGAGCAATTAATCAAATACATGAAACATGTTGGTCACATCAAGAAGGAACACGTAAAACTATCTTGATTTGCTTAATATTATATAGAGAAATTTCTAAAAAAAATCCAGTAAAAACATAATTAGAAATAATAAAGTAGTTTATCACAGTTGCTAGAAACAGTGTAGAAATGTTAATCACACACTGTACATTATTAATGATCATTCCAAAAGTAAAATTAAGAAAATATTTTAATCTCCTGCAGCATAACAAATAATGTCTTTGAAAACTTAAGTACAGGACTGCAGGGACAGCTCAAGTATTTGCTTTGCAAGGATGGGGTCCTAAGTTTGAATCCCAGAAGACATGTAGAAGAGGTTTAGTGCAATGGCACACTTGTGATATGAGTGCTAGGGAACTGGAAGCAGACATCCTAGCTCATAAGCAAGTTCCAGGCTGATGAAAGATCCTATTTCAAAAAAGCAGATTGACAGAACCTGAGAAACAAGGGGAAGAGATTGTACTCTGGCCTTCCACATACAAAGAAGGAAATGATTTGTATACACACATGCACACCAACATGCACACACACACACACACACATGAAATTTAAGTACAAACATGAGGTCCCAAAATACCATCTCAAAAGAGATTAAAGTTGAATATCCCCCTTGCCACGGGTAGAAGCTGTTGAGATTATACTATCCTCTAATTGGTATCCTATTCACTACACTTTTAATTAAACTGTCAGATATCTTTATGTTTTTCCATGAATTGATAGATCTTTTCGAAAGTTTATATGAAATCACAAGTACTATCATTAGCCATAAAAATAGGGATCAGACTGGAAAGCTTGACATGCATATGTTTTTAAAACTTTATACAAAAAAAAAAAGGAAGCAACACAGTGTAGTGCTTTCATTAAGGTAAACATTAAAGGAAATCGAATGGAATTGAGGGGCAAGAAATAAGCCCTTAGGCTTATGCTCAATTTATTTTTAAAATGTGTGCCATTAAAATTCAAAGAAGATATTTTTAACGAATAGTGCTAGAAGACACAAGAGAATGAATTTAGTGCCCTACCTCACTTCGTACAAAAGAAACTCAAAATGTGTCCTAGATCTTAATGGAAGAACAATATTATAAAATTATTATCATAAAACAGTTTCTAAATTGAATCTTCTTGACATTATATGTGGCAATGCTTTTTTTTATAGATATACTACCAAATCACACATACAATGCAAAAGAAAGAGAGAAGACAGAAGAAGACGGAGGAGGAGATGGAGCAAAAAAGAGAGAAAGAGGATAGAAGTTTGTATAAAAGTAAAACTTTTATGTGACAAGCAACATCAAGAAGAGGGAAAAAAACCTCCCAGAATGAGAAAATATTAACCAAACAGTGTGCATGAAAATGGACTTTTATGTAGACTATATAGAGTACTTCAATAATAAAAAGATAAACTAATTTGAAGACATGAGAGGATTTAAATTTGCTTCTCTCAAAAAATATACAAAGAGCTAATAGGCATACAAAAAGATTCTTCAGTTCTTAACAAATTAAAGATGCAATTAAAAACAATAAAGAAATTTCATTTTTCAGTAACTGATAGGTTCAGTCAGAGAGAGAGAGAGAGAGAGAGAGAGAGAGAGAGAGAGAGAGAGAGAAGACAAGTACAGATAAAGACATGTAGAGCAATGGAGAACAGAATCCCACACATACCACCCTCACCCCCCTCACCAAATGCTGGTGGGAAAACTAATAGAGGCAGTCATTTTGCAAAATCATTTAATAGCTTCTTAAATCATTATAAAGTTCCCATTCAAATAGGCAGTTCTCACTTGGGTGAGATGTGTGTATATGTGTCTCTGTGGTTTTTCTTTTGGGGGGAGTTGTTTATGGGGTATGACCCTTGTTTTAAGTGGAGAAACTTGTTCTAAAATCACATTACGTTGATGCTGCCTAGTTGACACACTAAAACACATTGGATGATAGAGTTTTATTAATTATATTTCAGTAAAACTTAAAAACGGTTCTAGTCAAAATAAACAATAGAGCATAACATTAATTACAACCCTTGGATAATCAAAGCATCCATAGTGTACTACAGGGAAGTCATCAAAACACTCTAATTAACTTGACCATAATTTGGCAAACTTCTAACATCTCCCTCTGTGGCTTCACTCCTCAAGCCTGATGGAAACCCCAAGACCACTTCCCCGTTTAGTGAAGCCTTCAGTGTGTGCTCCAGAGGGTTAGGTTTTCTTGTATTGTCTCAGACTCCAGCTAAACTCGTTCTACTGCCAACAATGCCTTGGGTGGAAGTCAGTCACGTGTGCTGTGTCCCTTGCATATGTGTTGAAGGTGGCTCCTCAGAAGATGGTTGTGTGTCCTCAAATAGGGGTTGAAAATTTGTGTTCATTCAACTACAGCTAGACAGATGACACATTGTGCTTCATGGACACAGTTGTTGACAAAAATATTCCACTTACATATGTTTTAGTGACATTGGACATTCCTGCACTACAGTCCACATTTCCAGAGTGTTGAACGTTTGAGGAAATGGAGAGCTCTGCACCCACATGGTTACTAAGTCAAGTTCAAAATTGCAAATTGGTGCAGCCTGCTTTTCCCCTACGTGCCACCATCCCTGCCTACCCATGCAGTCACTTTCCTGTGTCCACTCATTGCCTGTCCTGGGCATGCTTTGGATTGAGCTGTGTGAGTCTTTCAGGTATCAGGCAGTTTCCAGAAAATGAAAGGCACCTGCTTAAATTTGCCAAAGGTACCTTGAACAGGGTCTGTCATCAGGGCAGCTCCAGTGCTGGCGTAAGTGGGTGAATCACCAGAGGGTTCATGCCTGCCGTCACTCACCCTGTTATCAAGAGGTGTGCCTTCCAACAACCTGTGAGTCACTCTTCAGGGAGCTTGTGGTTACCCGTCATCTAGTAATAATTTATCATCCTTTTTATTTTAATTAGTAAAATTCCCCCTAAAGAGTCTTTCTTTCTTTCTTTCTTTCTTTCTTTCTTTCTTTCTTTCTTTCTTTCTTTCTTTCTTTCTTTCTTTCTTTTTCTTCCTCTTTCTTTTAAAATCTTTGGGATCTGGTTAGAAGTCCAATAAATTTTCCCAAGGGAAACTATTTCAGGACATTCTTGATTGATAAACTTCTACCCTCCAAGTTGTCTTACTTTTTCCCTGTAACTGCACCTGGCTCTTCAACCACTTTGTCTGCAGAAAAATAAGTAAGGTGACCCCATTAGCCTCCGGACTCCCCATACTGCCTGTGACTTCACTGTGTAACCTTAATTGTTTCTCCTCCTATATGATGTGTAACACATGCCCAATTCATTTGGAAATTCAAAAATTTCAAACTTTAGATCTCTACAACTCCTGAAGCATCTTGTTTCCTTTCCCAATTCAGAGTCCTTCAGGTCCACACCTGCTCCCAGTCTCTACTTATTTGTCAATAGCAAAACCTTTGGTTACACACTGAGTATATATCTCAGCATATCTCCCACTGGCATTCCAACACCCGACCAAGCCAGCCTATCCTCTACTAAAACCCAGCAGGAGCCTCTGTTGCTGTCTTCCTAATATGATGGAGCCCAAGTCCGTTTTAATGAATTATCAACCCAGCAGTAGTAGGATCACCTTGTTGCTCCTACGAGCTCCTGTCATCTTACAGAACAGCAGCCTGACAGTCTCAGAGACACAGATGACCCACATTCCTATTTCTCAAATAACCCCACTAAGACAGTCTCCCTTCTTCACTCCACTAAACTGGTGCTCCCTGGACACCCTGGGATGTTCTTTCTCATGTATCTGTATGTCTAGTACATTAAGCTCCTCTTTACTTAGATTTCATTTTCTCTATGAGGCTTTCATGGATAATTCTTCAAAATTATTCTCCAACTACTTCTGATCTTTACCTATTTATTTTTCTGCTTAGCAGATATCCTTGTATTTTATACCAATCCAAAACCTGAAGTGCTTGAAAAATTTGTTCATTTTCTGTGCTTATATGAGATATGGATATAATCACTTCTTTTAAATTACATACATATATACATATAAGTATATGTTATGTGTGTGTGTATGTGTATTTGTGCCCAGAAACACAATACCCATGAAGACCAGTTGAGACTGTAGGATCCTCTGGAGCAGGAGGTACAGGAGAGTATGAACCCTGATGTGGGTGCTAGGAACTGAACTCAGGTCCTCTGCAAGGGCAGTAAGTGCTCTTAACTACTGAGCTGCTTTTCTAACCTAAAATAATCACCTTAGAAAGAGAAATGTCTATTTGGGCTCACAGTTCAGACTGTGATCAGTTGTCCTAATGCTTTGAGCATTTTGTAAGGTATTGCCTTACAAAATGCAGAAAGAATTTCTGGCAAAGAGAATTTCTGACAGCCAGGATAGCAGACAGAGAAAGAGGAAGGACCTGCCTCCCAATGGTGTGACCTTGAGGTCTCTTACTGGGTATTGTCTCATTTTTCCCATTACCTCACATCTCAGCTCCCTAAGATGCAGTCAAAGCCTGTGACATGTGGACTTTGGGTAGACATGTAAGGTCCAAACTGTAGAATTCTGCTCCTAAACTCTCAAAGCGATCTATCCTTCTCACTATGCAAAAGCACTCAATCCATACCCAGAGTTTTGAAGGCATAAAAACCCTAGTGCTGTTCTGAGATCCAGATATAAAGTATCTGAGACTTTTCAGACTCAAATGTAAGTAACTCTAAAAGTACAAAAAAAAAAGAACTGATTATTTTGTTTTTCTTTTATTTCTTCCTCTCACACGCATTACATCCCTAATGTACCCCCCCCCACACACACCTGTTCACCTCCCTTCTATTTTAGATCCACTCCTCCTTTGTCTCACTTCAGAAAATAGTAGGCCTTCTGCGTATATTGATCAAACTGCATAACAAGTTCTAGTTAGACTGGGCACAAACCCTCATATCAAGCTGGATGAGGCAACACAGTAGGAGGAAAGGGGTCTCAAGGGCAGGTAAAAGAGCCAGAGACAAGCCCTACTCCCATTGTTAGTAGTCTCAAAAGAATACCAAACTATAAAACCATAACACATATGCAGAGGGCATTCCTGAGACCTATACAGGCTGTGTGATTGTCTCTTCAGTCTCTGTGAACCCCTATGAGTCCTGCTTAGTTGATTCTGTGGGTCATGTTCTCCTTGTGTCCTTGATCACTCAGGCTCCTCCCCCTCTTTCTCAGGTTTCCTATGCTCTTCCTAATGTTTGGCTGTTGGGTCTCTGTATCTGTTCCCATCAGTTGCTAGATGACGCCTCAATGACCTATGAGAACAGCAGAATATCATTAGGAATCATTTCATTGACTTTTTTTTTCTGGCTGTGTTTGGTTCTATCCTAGGTCTTTGGAATAACCAGCCTCTGGTTCCTGGCCTTCCAGACAGTGTCAGGGTGAGCTCCCTCTTGGGACTTGAGTCTGAAGCTGAACCAGACACTGGTTGGCCACTCTCATAAGTTCTGCACTACCATTATCCCAACCCATCTGGCAGGCAGGACAAAATGTAGGTTAAAAGTTGTGGCTGGGTTGATGTCTCAGACCCACCATTGGAAGCCTTGAATTTCTTATTTTCAAGATCCAATGATGAGATAGGAACAAGATAAATGTTCCCATTCCAAAAGAGCGCATGGTTGACAAAAGGAATTGGACCACAATGAGACTAAAACCCAGGAGGGCAATTAAATTCTGAAACTTCACTTATAGCATCCTTTTCCTCCATGGGAAGATGAGAAAATCCTCCATCAGCTTTGTTGTTTGTACCCATAAGGCCTCAATCTCAGTAACAATTTACTTGTCAATTCTATTTCTTTCACTGTAATAGATATCACAGATAAACAGCTTGTAAAGAGAAAAACTATATATTTGGATTAACATTTGCTTCTTTTGGAGCTGTGGTAAAACTTTGGGTTGTGTTAGAGAGCATGCAACAAAGCAAGAGAGTGTAAGAAAACAAAAGAACCACGATCCCACAGTCCCCTTCAGAGGAAAAACCCCAGCCATCAAAAGACATTGCACTAGACTCTAGTCATATAGAACCCTCCCTCTCTCATCTCTCATCAGCATTAACTTGAAGACAAAAGCTAAACCACAAGTCCATTTTGGGAGAAATTTCAAAGCCAAAGAATGCCATGTTACTATGCAAGGATTTTCTATTTTAGATGATTTCAACCCTAAGATTCTAGGATAAGGTGTGTTCATACTGGATAAACAGTTACGTTGATACTTCCACATTTTCCCCCAAATATCTGGATATGCAAGCTTTACAGGAGCAGAAAGTTTTCTCGGAATTGCTTCCTGCTGAACGCCTATGTATGAAAACAGGCCCCTTCAGGTATTTCATTGGTCAAAACCCAGTCACATGACCTAGCCATAGGGAATCCTTGGAAATGTAGCGGTACAGAGAGAAAGGGGTTGGACTTTACCCACACGTTACAGTTCCAGGAAATGAGATAAGGCAGTGCTTATCAATCTTGTGCCCAGTCTGAACTATTCCAACCCTTAGGCTAGTGTTCGTGACCTGCACCATCTCTGTCTAGACACAAACAGTTCTTTTTCCTTAACCAGTCCGGTCTCTTTGAATGGGTTCGAGCTAGCCGTATTTCAGTGAAACGGAAGTTATGCTAGAATTCAAACCTGAGGAGCTTTTGTTATGAAAAACCCAACTTCCTTCACTAAATAAAGGCTAATTCCTTTCTCCCTAGAAATTTGGCAGCTCCCCAACTGCTCCCACAAAAGAACGTCTTTGTAATGCTCCTGTGTTCCTCCCACCTTAGAACTTCCTCAAGCTTGAAAGTACCTCACCCTGCTTCCTGGCTTGAATACGATAAACTTGCCTAAGGCACACTGAACTTGAAATTTACCTGCTAAGCCGAGTGCAGACACTGAAGAGTCAAAGGCTACAAAAAATTATAAAACATCTCTCTATTTACAAAGACATGAAAAGGAAATGGAAATTCATATTCTCTAGCCATATTTATAATGTTCCAATTAAGTCCCAAGAGGCAATGGCTGCTTCTCTAATGTCATCCCAAAGACACTAGGAAAATATCTGGCCCAGAGGAGGATCATAATGCACAAAGATTACTCTCTCTCTCCCTCCCTTTCTCTCTCCCTCTCCCTTTCTCTCTCTCTCTCTGCAAATGTGTAATGTGAATAAACTCTTAGGTAGATACTATCATTCTATGCTTTAACATGAAAAAGTAGGGATTCCCAGAGGCAGAATGGCCTCCCATTGCAAAGAGAGTAAGAAATAAAGCTTACAATGGGAAGAGTTCCTTTTCCATGACCTCTCACAGCCTGGTAAGTTAGCGTGAACTCCTGCCAATACCTGTGGAAGTCTTTGTTCTCAGGCAGCCAGCACAGACAGAGGAGGTTAGCCAGACCTTGCAGGCATTGCTCCAGATGCCTTCTGTTGTGCCCAGGTGGTACCTTCATACAGGAAATGCAAAGAAAATCTTGTCAAGCTCTTTTCCCCATCCTTTAGAAAAACAGAGACAGGTGTGGATGCCTCCCACACAGCCACATGAATATTACTCTCATATCTACATCCACTTCTCTGCATGGAAATTAATAACAGCTATGCTGAGCTTAGTGGGTACTACTTAATGTATGCCAGTCATTATGACTTCATCCTTTGATTTCATTTAGCCATTATGTCAGCCCTCTGCCCAAGCCCGTCATCTCTGTTTTCAGTGGTTCATTGACTGACTTAGGGTCACACTTACCATGGCGTCCAACCAGAAGCATGCATGTTGAAGCTGAGATCTTGATCTTGAGGATCTGGTGCACACCAAGAGATGAGCACAGATTCCCTTGCAAAGACTCTCATGGCTTTAAATCTTTGGAGGCTTTCTCTGTAGATAAGGGTAAGAAACTCATTATTTCTAATCACTCATCCTACTTCCAAAGGGTTTTCCAGCTTAGAGATGCCCATGGGAAAAAAGCATGGAAGAAGAGAGAGAACTTTCAAAGCAAGGACTTGCCTGTCCTGGCACACTAACCCAGAACTACCTTTCAACTAATCACCAATGTGAACAACTTCCTATACAGATGTTTTCTTATTAATTTCCTCATTACTTTCTTCTTCCACCAAGAACAAGATAAAAAGAAAATGACATGAATAAGTGCCAGGTCTGGCCTAACTGAAGAGTATGTTCCTGAGAAGGGGAGTGTGAATTAAGGAAAGAAATAGACAAGACAGAAGATAAAATCAGGAAGGCTTCTAGTGAATACTATAGAAAAAAAACCTTGACTTTATTACTCACAGTCCTTGTTACCCTTATTTATATATGTCACAAGACTCCCAAGATACAAAGAACAACCAAGTATAATTACCTTCTTATATCTCAAAACACCTGGCAACCACACCCTAACTCCATGGAGACCCTATAACTTGTAGATGTCAGAAGAGAACAGAAGAATATGTTACTTTGGACCCTGCACAAGTCCCTTTACAGCTTGTAAACATGGTTAGCTTCTTTGCAAAGATGAAAGTGAAAAAAAAATAGGTATTGAGTGAGCTACATCCCTGTTTGAAGATTTTGATCTGAAGTTTTATATCTCATTCTCTCACAATTACCCAAAACAGTTTCTGTTAATTTGAAAGTAATAAACATGGGGGCCTCATCATGCAGTAGGAATGTGGCAAAGCTGGAATTCAAACCCCAGCTAAGATCCTGGCATCCATGCCCTTCTACATTGCCAGATGCTCCCGGAAGAACACACTGTGCAGCGGGGAGCTGGGAGGACAGCCTGCCGAACCAGGCAACTCTTATCTACACTCTCTCCAGGACATCAAAGGCTTCATTTCTCTGGAGAGGAAACAATTATGTCTTACAAAATGTGTCTGTGTGTGTACGTTTGTACGTTCAAACAGACAAATGACACCCAACTGTGAATAAATGCTTTTAGAGCCAGAGCCTTTTTGATGAAGAAACGCATAGCAGATATTCAGTCACCACCAAGCTTGTTTTGTTACAGTCACTTTGCTGGGTCCCTACGGATTTTAGTTTTAGTATTTCAGGAGTTACTCTGGAGTGACTTTCTTTGTCATTCAGATAACCTGTTGGCTGTATTTTTGCTTATTTGTTTTATGTTCAGCCTTGTGGTTAAAGAATGAACAAAATCCTTACATTCTTATTGATATTAAAGGGTGCTATGGAGACTCTACTTTGTTATGATAACAATTTCACAACCAGTGTAAAAAGATTACTAGGGACCATCCTAAAAAATACAAAGCAAGAGATATCTCCAAAGACTTAATCAGATGGCAGGTCAGCTCTTAGATGTGCCAAATGGAGAGGACGTCACTGATAGGTTTATTTCAGTAGATCTTTCCTAGAAAAGCTAATTCAAAGTTAGTACAGAGGGAGACAAGGGCAAACATAATGGATCAGAATAAGACTCAAGCTAGTGAAAATTGGGACTGGAGTTATCTAGATGACAATGAATGTTCTGGGAGATAATCAGAGCAAAGTAAATGAGACAGCCAGTGTGGGATTATACAGCATTGTGCCTGTTAAATACTGATGTTCCTTTGGGAATCATAGGCAGTGGCAGAATCCAGTCCTGGAGCTGATGCTGTTAAAACACTATGAGGATGTGAGAGTACTACACCATTTGTCTTGGATTGGAAAGACCTGAAACAGGAAATAGCTCAACATGTGTCTGGTATATGTGTCTGATACAGGGCTGTCTTAGCAAAGCCTCCCCAGAAAAGGGGGTGGAATTTTCTCAAGACAACCAGGGAAAAGTGATGAGTTTGATCAGCTGTGTGCAGCCAATTGTTCTCTCCCTACAAGTCAAGCAGAAGAGTGGAACTTAATTTATTTGTACAAGGAAGACTCACGGTCACAGGCAGAGGAGGGCCCATCACTTTCACTAACTGTAATTCTCATGTGAGCCACCCTCTTCAAGTTCGTCTTTAAGAAAATAATTATCAGAATAAAGGGAAAGCTCTCTCCAAAATTGACTGAATAAACTGTTTGCTGATAAGAAACTAGTTTCTTCTTCTTCTTCTTCTTCTTCTTCTTCTTCTTCTTCTTCTTCTT